>JAQOWM010001004.1:0-41153 GCA_029041755.1 Resseliella maxima
AAATTGGCACATTTAAGATTTCGTTTCGTTTCGTTTTGTTACATTTTTGTAAATGTGAATGCACTATTTAGGAAAAGGAAAAAAAATTTAATGTCGTTTTGTGCAAATGAACTAAATTATTGGCTTCAAATTTCATGATCTAAAATGAAAGTTCTGATTTTATACAGAAGAAAATTAACTCAAGAATTTTTTCATCTTAAATGCTAAATTCAATATATGGCAACATTGGCGACTTCGGTTAAAAATACACAAGTTAGTTTAGTCGTATGTAAATCTTAATTCGTAATAGTATCCTAGTTAATTATAATTCCTAGTTCCGCCAATTGTTTCCGTTATTTAGATGGTATTAGTCCTGATTTTGAGTCCCATGATAGTTGTTTAAGTTTCTGTGGAAATTATTGCGATAATTTCCGCGACATTCCTTATCAAACCTTCGATTTTGGTTTACATTTCCGTTGCTGTTTCTATTTGCCAAATATTCTTGACGAATATTCTTGTGAAATCCATTGCTCCATCTGAATCTCCTCAATGCATATAACAAAAATTGCTTTTGAATAGATTCAATTCGTCTTGTTTGTCGCAAGTTGTGTGTATTCCATACCTGAAAGCCATATTCTAAAATCGGAACAACAAAAGTAAAGAATAATATTTTAATTGTATAAAGATCATTAAAGTCCCTAGCAAAACTTTTGATCCAAGCCAACTTAGATTTTGCTTTGGTTATCATGAATTCAATATGAGCTTTGAAATTAAGTTTCTCATCCAAAATTACACCAAGATCATTTATTTGATCGTTTCTTCCAATTACCGTGCCATCAATGGTGTAATTGCAATCAATAATATCTCCAAAGCGATGAAATATCACTTTTTTTCTTTTTAACATTCAATTGTAAATGAATTTAGTTCAAAAAATCTAACAACATTATTCAAACTCTCTTGAAGTCCATAGCAATCATTGAAGTTATGTGGTGGGAAAGTCTAACATCATCAGCAAATGAAAAAATCGATAAATCACCACTGAAGCAAGGTAAATCACGAATAAACAAAATGAATAAAGTTACAGCAATGGGGTAACCTTTACCCATACCAGAAGGAAAAACGATAGGGTTTGATTCATAGTTGTTAACTTCAACAATTTGTTTCCTACCATCCATATAAGACTTATTCCAATTTAAACAGTGTCAGAACTTATTAAATTGTAACATAAGTCGACTGTCTAGCGAATAGTCATTTCTAAAGCTTTTTCCCTTTATGATCTTCCAAGAATAGACTTCGTCTAAAGTCTTTTGATAACTTTTCGATTTGTTCTGCAAATATATGACCACGTTTGTCAATGCATAAAGCAATGCCTCTATCTTTGTATCTTTTTATATTGAGAATACATTGAACTTAGTTGTCAGATGCCATCTATTGACTACTTGAAAAATTTGAATAAAACTCGTTGAGACACGTATCGGGAAACCGCCACACAAATTCGAACGATGTGAAGTTGGTTTGTTTGCATTCATACATTCATAGAAATAAAAATTAAATCCAAATTAGTCAATAGTTGGCACTGCCTATCATAGTCACTTTTAAATGAGCGGCATTTCATAAAGCATATAAGTACATATGACTACTTGTACTTTGTACTGGTATTTCAAAACTTGATCGATGTCTATTTCTCTTCAACTTTTTATGATTCAGAAAAAGGGAAACTTGTAGAGGAAATGCGCTTTTGACACCAAAATGAGATGAATTAGGCACAATATCTATTTCTCCTTTAAAGTTTACCGAAAATCACTTACAAATTATACTCAAAATTGCATTTTTACTTCTGTGAAAGGAATTTTCCACAGTTTATTCAACTATTCGCTCAATTTTCTATATTTTGAGATATTGAACTGTAACACATCGGTAGAAAAGTTCGTTCCGTTTCTATGAGAGGGCGCTAGTAGAATTATTACCATATCATTTTTAGTTAGTACCAACCTTCAAAAGATACGTGTATAAATTTGACAGCTGTCGGACTATTAGTTTATGAGATATAGCATTTTGAGCGATGCAACTTTTGTTATTTTAAAAAAAATGGATAAAAAGGAATTTCGTGTGTTAATGAAACACTATTTTTTCATGAAAAAAAAATCCTGCCGAAACCAAAAAGTGGCTTGATGAGTGTTATCCGGACTCTGCGCCAAACGAAAGAACCATTCGTAAGTGGTTTGCTAAATTCCATACAGGCCATATGAGCACCGAAGACGATGAACGCAGTGGACGTCCAAAAGAGGTGGTAACATAGAAAAAATCCACAATTTTGTTCGAAATGAACGTAAACTAAAATTGAGTGAGATAGCTGACATCATGAAGATATCAAAAGAACGTGTACATCATATTTTACACGAACATTTGGGTATGAGAAAGCTGTTTTCCAAATGGGTGCCGCGTTTGCTCACAAAACTTCAAAAAGACGATCGTGTGGATGATTCTAAGCGCTGTTTGGAACTGTTTAAGCGCAATAAACAGGAATTTTTGCGTCGGTATGTGACAATGGATGAAACATGGATCCACCACTACACACCTGAATCAAATAGGCAGTCAGCTGAATGGACAGAATCCGGTGAAAGCCGATCAAAGCGACCAAAGACCCAACAGTCGGCCGGTAAGGTTATGGCCTCTGTATTTTGGGATGCGCGTGGAATAATTTTCATCGACTATCTTGAAAAAGGAAAAACAATCAACAGCGAATATTATATGAACTTATTGGAGCGTTTGAAGTCGGAAATCGCGAAAAAACGGCCTCACATGCAGAACAAAAAAGTGCTCTTTCACCAAGACAATGCACCGTGTCACAAGTCGTTTGCAACAATGGAAAAATTGGTCGAATTGCACTTCGAATTGCTTCCTCATCCACCGTATTCTCCAGATCTGGCCCCCAGCGACTACTATCTATTCAAGAATCTCAAAAACCAGCTCCGTGGAAAAAAATTTAAGACAAATGAAGAAGTCATCGCCGAAACTGAAGCGTATTTTGAGGGCCTTGACAAATCGTACTATAAAAAAGGTATCGAAATGTTAGAGAAACGTTGGACTGATTGTATCACTCTAAAAGGAGACTATCTTGATGAATAAAGTGGAATTTTGGGAAAAAAATGTGTTTTTCTTTCAAACGGAACGAACTTTTCTACCGATGTGTTAGCATCTGTATTTACAGGTAAAGTAACAATAAATTCAGCATTAGTAGAATATCGAATACTAACTGTTTTTGCTATATAGTTTTATATAGTTCGAACTTGTTATCCATAGCTTAAAATTTAATGGTTTCTATTTCTGAACTATTCTAACAAATATAATTTTTTGGACGCGTTGGAGATGAGCTATCGTGTAACATGATTCGTGTTAACCAGAACTATACGGTAAGAAATGTATGAAAAGCGCCCCTAGCGGAGTCAATGATATTGTAAAGAATCGTATTTGATGAACAGCGTCTCTTAGCAGCGTTTTCAAACATATATGTCCTAGCATCCACCAGAGGGCGCCAAGCAATATTATTTTTATTGATACCAAAACCATGCTCGCGTCATGAAATGACGGTGTACTTCGGAACTAAAAAATCACATTCGAAATGTATGTAAAGTACATAGCGCTTCGATCGTATCATATTTGATACTACGTTCATGACGCGTGCATGACCAAAACCATAGAGTCTTGGTGTCAACAAATTTTTGCGAACAGGGTGCAGCGTACAGTGTACAACACACTCAGATTACGACGCTCTAAAAACTGGTTTTCAGTGTTCTCCTAGGTTCAAAACGCCGAAAAAAAAAAAATTTTTTTTTGGTTGCCCTTAATTTTTTGACCTATTACAATACCATCTGAATAAAGTTCCAAACAAATCTCCACAACATGATACTGTCAAACGCTGTCAAATTAAGCAAACGCTGTCAAACACATTGTTTACACTTTTTCATAAAGCAAACAAGTGTCATATGTGTTCAACTGTGTTGAAGAATAGAGAAAATTTTCCAAATTAAAAAAAAAAAATAATCACATTAAATTTTAAAAGTTGACGGTCAACTTTGTAGCTGTGTCATAACTGGTTGTGGTTGACCATGTGAAATTTGTTGATAATTTTGATGAAGTTTTGCCCGTTTTGCCTGACAAAAAAACACACAGGTTGTGGAGGTTATGTTTTAAAAATGTAAGCATTGCATTTGAAGTAAGCTTAGTTTGACGGCTGTCATCACTTAAATCATTTGTGAGCTTTATCCGCTTGATATCCTTGATATAAACAATTGAAATATTTTTGGATTATTTTCCAAATCAATTTTATTTTAATGATTTATGTATTTTGGTTTTTTTTTTTCATTCATAATATTATTAAATTATTATGACGTTTTAAAGTTTTTTTTCCATTTACTTTGATTTGAAATTAACATGGGAAAATAAGTGTTGAATTGAGAAAAATATTCACAAATCGTTCAAATTCCATCTGTTGAGATGGCGTTGTGTAGGGAGAGTTTACACCTAAATACACAGAAGTGTATAGAATGTAATCAGACTTGGCTGGCTACGCCCCTGGACAATAATTATTTAGTTCAAAGTATATTATCTGGTGGCAGAGAGAAAAACAAAATTATTCGAATAGCTTTCGATAAATTCAAATAAATTGTTGTCTGCTCCGAAAATGAATATAAACCCAAGTCAATTGATTAAATTCATCTGTTTTGTGAGTAAATTGTTAAGAGAGAATAGCGAAAAAATGATAAAAAGTAACATTCTCGTATTCCTATTCATTGGAATTCTATCTGTGGAGGTAATTTTTCTCATACGAATTTTCACATCGTAAAAAGGTAGCCCATTTTTCAATTGTTTTTTATTTTATTTCACAAGCTTGTTGTTAGCGGCCCACCCAAAGGCAAGTTTTCATATAACGAGATTATTTTTTAAAAATTTGTAATACAAACTATATTTTGTTATTATGCAGTGCCAACTTTATACAAATCATTACTAAAAATAAGATTTTTTCTTTTAAAACTGATGTTTTTCTTTATATAACATTAATGTAATGCAATCTTTTGAAAAAAAAGGCAGCAGGAAAGGAAAGGAAGTAACACAAGAACAGCCAGGTAATGGTTTTTCTTTCATTAAAAGAAAATCACAACCAGCAAATGTATGGTGTGAAGAGGAAAAATCGTTTGGTTGTATCGCTTTCTTCAAATCATTATTCAATAAAGACGATAAAAATGAAAGAGAAGACGACGGAAGCTGTTGTATCGATGGTAAGGCGATCAAAAAAGTGGGAACCAATGTGGCAACTTGTGTTGGCAGTACAGTTTGCTTAGCTGCTGCAGCAGTTGGAGGTGTAATTGTTACTGTTGTTGGTGGTGCACTGGCAGTTGGCTATATTCTTCTCGTGGGCGCCCTTAAAATCGTTGGCGTAGTTCTTGATATAGCTTTGACCATTGTATGCTTACCATGTCTTTGTGCTTGCGCAATTGCTGGCTAAATCTTGATGAAAATATCGTACTGAAATAGTTGAAATGTTCAACGCGGAAATGTGAAAATTATAACATTCATTGGTGTATGTTATTTGATTTTCATGTATTAAAAACTTAAACAAATAAACTCCGATGAATGTATTCATTGTTTTCTTAAACCATTTCTCTCTTTTTATATTTCTCTCTTTTTAATCAAATTTGTCTTCCATTCAATTTATATTTTGAAACGATATGAAAAAAATTGCTCATAAACGTTTTGCTAGATCTTCATACTCCTATCCCTTCTGGCTTCCATGAACTCAGTTTTTATTCTTATTAAACATTTTTAGAAATCTATTCAACAATAGGGCGAATGAATTGATTTTTACACATTTTTGAACATATAAAATTTACTCCAGACCAATGTATAGGTTTCAAGCTGTAAATAGGATCCATTAAATCATATAATAAAGTACTAGCCCGAGAAAAGTTTCAAATTCAAATATACCCTGATTCAGATAACTTACAGAATTGCAAAAAGAAATGCATATTTTATTCTATTCTCTTAAGTTAAGAGAGTCTTAACTTAATACAGTAAAACCTCTACTTAACGGAATCCCACGGGACCGAAGAGATTGTCCGCTATCTCGAGTTTTCCGCTATTTAGAATTTCCGCTAAAAGGGATAAAATGGCTTAACAAAATCAAAATTTTCGCTATTTAGAGGTTTTTTCTTTATTTTTAACATTTTATTTAACATTTTCAGGCAATAAATAGCTAATGATTATATAGATCACAGAAACATCAAATTCATGCTATTTGCAATAAGTATAGTTATTATTCTTTTGTGAAAAAATCAACAATCGATATTTGTTTTAATTGTTTTGAAGAATAGGCGTCTTGAACCATATTTGACATTCAAATTCAACACATTCTTTTCAGTATAAAATACACATTGTTTTTATTTTCAATAAAATTTGTAAACAACAAAACAAACAACAGAGAACGGTCCAAAAATGTATAGTCAGCAAAATGATTTCACATGCATTTTTGTTATCCATCTCTGGCAAATATGCACTGAAATGAATAATGTGAGTCTGGAATAAATGAATGAGTGATTGTGAGCATCTTAGAATTTTTAAATTTTCAATTTTGACCGAAATATGGAGAAATTTTTTTTGCATGAAATGGCCATTTTTCCGCTATCTAAAGGTTTTTTTCCCGCTTTTGAGAGGTGATTTTGGAGGAAAACTTCAATGGCGGAAATTTTTTTCCGCTAACTGCAGGTTTTCCACTAAATAGAGTTTCCGTTAAGTAGAGGTTTTACTGTACTTAATGTTTTACGAAAAAACATTTCACATTTATTTGCAAAGTTTTCTAGTTTTAGTTTTGTTAGTGTCTACGTTTCACTCATATTTTTTTCTATTTTTAGAGGCATTGTTTCATCTCAACGGCCATATACACATATATAGAGCAAATGGTATGTTTATTAGTCAAGTTTCATTGAATTCTGTAGAATAATTAAAAAAAATATTATAGTTAGGCTTAATATTTGTGAAAAATTTGTCAGCAAAATTGACTACTTGGATTTCTGTTCTCCATCTTGAATTTCGTACGAATATTTTTTATTCACTCCAACTCAATAGATGGCCCATAACATATGAAACAAGATGACTTACATCCGTAAGATGAACTTTTCTGCACTGAAAATCAAACTTAAGGGAGAGGGTTTAGTTGTGAGACAGTCGATTTTTTCCATCATGCAATATCGATATAGTGTAATGATGTACTAAAATGTCATAACGACATGACAGTTCAATATACTGTCAACAGCTCTCATCAGTTGAGCATCAACCTGCATTCATACAACACATGCAGAATTATTATATTTACAGTATCATAAATAAATCAATTAATTAATTTTAAGTATTAAAATTAATGTGTCTTATTTAAAAAGTATCTTACTTTTTACATGGTGTCAGAAGTAAAAATAATACATAAAAAATTCAATATTAAAGTAAATATTCGCCAGAATTAAATAAATACAAATTTTGTCATCGGAAATTGTGTTTCGCAACAAGTCAACAAATTGTGAAATACTAAACACAAATATCATCGGAAAAAATTCATGTGAAAATCGAATCATCGGGCAGAATAAATTGATCATCGGAATAAAATATTGCTTGCAAAAAGTGATTTAAGCAATATTTACGAATAAAAATAAAATTCACCGGATATTTTTACTAATTTCATCGGATAAAAGTCAAAATGGGAGATTCACGGAAAACAATAAGAGAATTGGATTGTACAAATCTCTCAGTGGAATGGAAAAATTGGAAACGTGATTTTTCGGTCTACATGATTGCAAATGACAAAAATAATCAGCCGGAAACAACTAAAATTGCAATTTTTCTATGGTTAATCGGAACAAAAGGTGCAAATATTTACAACACATTGTTTCCCAATGATGGATCGCAGAACGCATTGCTTGGTACAGTTATCACAAAACGAACGGTACCGGCAGCGGGTGCTGTAGCAGAGCATACGGTAGATGAAACAAATCAACGCACACTGGATGAAGTGTTGACGGCATTTGACAAACATTGTCTACCACAAAAAAATGTGGCGATGGAATCATTCAAATTCAACAATTTGGTTCAAAAAGAGCGGCAAACATTCAACGATTTTCTTACGGAATTGCGCATGCAACTTGAACGTTGTGATTTCAACTGCAAATGTGGTGTGTCATACGAGGACAGAATGTTGCGTGATCGTATAATAACGGGTGTTTTCGATAAAAAACTTCAATTGAAATTGTTGGATGGTCGTGATGAAAAATTGGATCGTGTTGTTGATTTGTGCAAGACATTTGAATCAGCAAATGTCAACAAAGAAATTTTGGATTCAAAAAAACAAACAGTTGCAATAGTGTCGTCATCAAACAACATGGAATCGTCAAATAACAAGGAGCCGAAATCAATTGATGCAATTAATCGTCGATTTTGTTTCAACTGTGGTGGAGAATGGAAACCGGAGCACAAATCAAAGTGTCCAGCAAAGAATGTCACATGTCAATGTGGGAAAAAGGGTCATTTTCGTCGGATGTGTCGCAGCAAAAATAATAGTAAGCCGGAAAATTTATCTTCAAAATCGCAAGTCAGTCGTGTCGACTGGAATGATTTGACAGGTAAATCATCAGTGGAAAATTTAAATTTAGAATACAAGCTTAGTAATAATCGTACTTATAGAATAAATTCCATCGGAAAGAAAAGTGATACATGGACTAAGGTATATCAAATAGGCGAGGAACAAATCAATTTCAAACTTGATACAGGAGCAGATGTCAATTGTGTTCCATTGAAGCTAGTTAAACAGTTAAAATTAAAAATGAGCAATGAACAAAATGACTTCCTTGTATTCGATTATAGTAATAATAAAATTAAAATTCATGGAATAGTTAAATTAAGGCTTTTTGATCGGAAAAATAAAAATGTTAAATTCGCCTATTTCTTGGTTGTTGATAATGCATTTGAACCGATACTTGGACGTGATGCTTGCACGGAATTCGGAATTGTAAAACGAATTGACATTGACTCAATTGAATTCTTGGGTAATGAAAAGGAATTCTTAATTAAAAATAGTGATGTTTTTACTGGAATTGGAAAATATCCGGAAAAAGTAGATATTAAGCTGAAAGATGATGCCAAACCTGTGGTTCATTACAAAAAACGTTTCCCGGAATCAATTATTAAAAAACTTAAACCGAAATTAGACTCATTGGTGACAGAGGGTACACGGCCGTAGCCAGCTCCGAGTGCTTGGGGGTGCTGATGAATTTTTAGGGGGGGCCCAAAACTTTTCTAATGAAAATCCAAAATTCGACTGCAAAAACAAATAATATTTTTATTCAGGATATGATGGAAAATATGCATACAAATTACTAGCCCTTCATCATTGGTGTATGTTCTAAAATGATATCATCATTATTATGGTGATTTGTAAATATAAATCATAATGAACTTTGATTCAAAAAAGTTGAATTTTTCGATTTTTTTGAGAGAATTTACGCAAAATTACATCTATATCTAATGAATTTAACCTTTTTTTTTCGAATGCAAGAAAGGAGAGATCACACAGACGTTGGTTAGTCATTGATGAACGGCGAATTGTGTCTATCCGTGATAGCGCTGAAAATGATGACTCGTTCGTAGAAGTTGTCGCACCAAATGTCTCGATTGCTTCAAAAAAGCGATATGTAGTTGGAAAAGCCGATTTAACAGAGAATAATGATTGCAATATAGTCTTCTCTTGCCATTCTGGTTTATTTCTTTCGTTCAGTAGAAATGTTTTGACAACACTAAATTCTTCCCTTGTTGGCAATGTTATTAGAAGTTCAGTTAAAGGATGCAAAGCATCGTAGTCAAAATCATCATTCAAAAACTTGAAAGCATCTTCAACAGCATTCAAAATTTCATTATTACATTTGAACCGAAAGTCCATTTCTGAAATGATCTTGTCAATGATTTCAAAATAAATTTGCTTCATTTTAGAAACTTCATCTAAGTCTTCAGTATTTTGCTCGCCAAGCGTAGTCATTACCACCATTTCACTCAATCGAGAAGATCTTTGTCTGATTCTTCGTGGTCTTAAAGGAACATATTCAATGCTGTCGAATTTTCCGTCTGTTTCATTTAAAAAGTTCTTGAAAGATGCATCATTTCTCATAGCGCTTATGTTTTCCTTAACTGCTTGAATCACTGGCATTGCTTGACGATAACCAACATCGCGTTTTTGTAAGATTTGATTTGCTGGTTCAATTACACCCAGCAATTTACAAAGAAACACAAGCAAAAAAATGAATTTCTTCTTCATCATTGAATCAAGCATGCCAATAGATTTCACCACATCTTCTGCATCCAAATTGTGTCCATTACCTTCCTTAATTGATATTAGTGTATCGAATAATTCATCGAAATTGTTTTTGATTGCTATTATTGCATTGAAATGTCCTGACCAGCGTTGTTCTATAAGTAGAGGAATGCATTTACCCTCATACAACTGACGAATTTTGAATCGACTGAAAAACGAATGGAACAACTTTATTTCGTCAAAAAACAGGCGGCAATTATCGTTGTTCTTCACGATTTCTATAACGACGAGATGAAGACGATGGCTGATGCAATGAATATATGGTATTTTTCGGTTAAAATGTTGTTGTATCAAAACTTGTAAACCGCCCCATTGGCCGCTATTTACCGCTGCACCATCGTAACATTGACTCAACAATAATCGTTCTAAATCAACACCAAGCTCTTGCAATCTCTCAAGAATAATATGTAAAAAACCCACAGCCGTTCTGTCATCAGTTTTTTCGAAACTAAGTAAAGTTTCAACTGGTTCACCATTTAAAATGTACCGAAATGCAATTGAACATATCTCGTTTCCATTTCTATCTGTGGCCCCGTCGGCCATAAATGTCAAATATGATGATCCATTCAGTTCAAAAACAATTTGTTGACGTAGACTATCTGCAATAATAGTGATGAGCTCGTTTTGGATTTGCGGTGATGTGTACAACGCATTTTTTGGCATTGCCTCCTGGCATTTTCTCAAATTAGCATCCTTTTCGAGCAAAAATTTGAATAAATTTTGAAAAAGTCCAGATTCATCATTCTCTTCAAAGTTCCAATTTCCTCTAAATGGCAGTTCATTTTTGACCAAGAATAAAATAGTAGAAATGATTTCTTTCATATAATACTGCCGTTTCTCTAGTACAACATCGTTTACGAGACTTGATATTTCTTGATTACTTGCTTGTCTTGATGAATTTTCCTTCCACGAAACCATGGCGGAGAGATGTGTATTACTAGCTTCATGTTTTTTAAATCCTTGACTAGTACTAAGTGCTTTTTTCCAATTGCTATAGCCGATGGTGCAAAAGACGTCACGGTTGCTGCCGATACCAAATTGTCGACAGGGGTAACAAAATACAGCATCTTTTTGTTTCGAATATTCAAGCCATTCGAATTTCTGAAGCCAGCTTGTTTGAAATGAGCGGCCATCATTTTGTTTTTTGAAAATATGATTCCGAAAATCTTGAATCTTTTTTTGTTCCCCTTTACGTGATATATCGTGCAGATTATTATGTTCGTCACTCAAACATGGTTCAGCAATACTAGACGTACTCGGGGTTTCATTTTGATTGAGATGAATAGTGGACACACTTGGAATAGTAGGTGATACATTTGGTGGTGTGCCAATTGAATCAACTTCGAGTGTTGTATTGACCGAAGTAGATGCTTTGGTTTTCTTACTGAAGAAACTTTCTAAAGTTCCTTTCTAAAATAAAATATTTTCATAGAAATATTACCCACGAATATATTTGAAATAATATTAAATCTAATTTTACCTCCGTATTTCGTTTTTTATCGTTTTTTTTCGGTCTTTGTTGTCCCAAAAACATTTTGAATAATTCGAAATAATTGAAATTGTGTAATCAAAGATTTGTAATCTATAGCTGCTTATTAAGAACTAAAAATTCGTCTATTCATCATCCGCAGCAATAAGAATAATGAATAATTAAACCAATCAACGGTTCAAGGCAATGCATTGTTTATGAAAGCATATATGGCAAAATCACATTCCATGTCTGATAAACACTTCACAAATCATGTCTGGTTTGGATCGTTTTTACATTTTGGCTATTCATCAGAAATCATTTTGTTGTTCAAAATTTCTGATGAATGGTCAAAATATTAGGCGATTCGAATTGGAACTGATTTGTGAAATGTTCACTCACGAAATTTGATTTTGCAATATATACTTTGCTTTCATAAACAATGCATTCACTTAAACCGTCGAATAATGATTTTGCTCAAAACCATTAAATAAATTTTGTGCCGACAATTGATGACTAAATAATTTGTCAGTATACTGAATACTGAATACTGGATTATTATTAGGATAATAATTTATATAAACAATTTATTGTTTATCTTACTGCATAAACGTGTTTGCAAATAAATATTTTTTTCGTCTCCCCAGCAATTACATAAAACAAATGCAAGATAAAATTTTTATTAAATTAATTTATATATTATTGGCTTAATTTTCACTTTCTCGATTTCAAAATACAAAATGCATTTCATTACGTTTCAACAACTGAGCACAGATAGTTCTGGTAAATTGTCTACCAAGTAAAAATTGTTCAACATTTTTAAATCGTTTGTCAACTATAAATCGTTTTCTCGCATTTTTCGATTGATTTTTTCTATTGAAATGGGATATTGGGCATTTTTGAAAGCTGTTTTCAAATTTGGTGTAGCCGCATTGTCTGGCTATGAAGTTGCGGACTTAATTCAACGCGAACGTGCCGCTGAGGAAGTAAAAAAAGAATTCGCCGCCATGAAAGAAGAGGTGAAAAAAGAATTGTCATCATTACAATTCAGCGGGTTTGATGACATCAAAGTTATTTTAATCATCATTTTGGGTATTTTGGCCTTCATGTTATTCATATGGATTTTCAATATATGCAAAAAATGTACGGGAAAATTCTTGAAAAAATCCGTTGAATCATAGGCAAGTAACAATAGTCAAAAGTGTTTAATGTGAAAAGTGAAATTGAAATGATTAAAATATACACACGTTTCATTCCAGATCAACAAGATTTCGTTCGAAAAATACCAATTGCGAAACAATTATTATTGAAACAGAAACATCGCAAACTCTGTAGTATCATTTTAAACTTTTGAAATATTTCAAAAATATGGCATATCATACATAATAGAGTGTCCTCAGTGTAGTAACACTGCATAGGGGATTTCTCAAAGTTAGCGCAAAAAATTGAAATAATTTGGATTTTTAAATTGAAATCTGGGGAAAATAAACACTTTTTTTCAACAGTAAAAGTATTTTAATGCTTTGATTTGAATTTTATTCCACAGTTTTAGGTTTTATTGAAGAATTTAATACATGAAACAATCATGCTTTTTATAAATTTTTCTATTTTTCTTCATTTTCTACGAAGTTTTTCACATTTTCGTTTTATTTGAGAGTTTTTTTTGGCTTTATATAGTTTTTTTTTATTAATTTAAGCTAATCATAACTTTTTATGATTTATTATGCTATAATAGAATTCTCTAAGACTCTTAGTCATACTATTTTCATTAATTTTTCAACGAATTTGAATTTGTTCTAAAATTATTTCGTTGTCGTTTTCAACAAATGACATTTCATTTGTCAACCATTTGAGTCAATATCATTGTTCGAAATTCGTTTAAAAATATTACTCGGGGGGCTCGGAAAATTTCAGGGGGGGCTAAGCCCACCCCAGCACCCCCCTGGCTACGGCCGTGAGAGGGTATTATATCGCCTGTCTCTCACCCAACCGATTGGGTAAATAATATTCAGATAGTGGAAAAGTCAAACGGAGATTTGCGAATCTGCTTAGATCCAAAACCACTCAATGCATGTATTAAAAGAGAACATTTTCTAATTCCTACGGTAGAGAATTTCACGTCGGAGTTAACGAACAAAAAAATTTTCACGGTCCTTGACTGTTCCAACGGGTTTTGGCAATTGGAATTAAATGACAAAAGTTCTGAATTGACTACATTCATGACACCCTTTGGGAGATATAAATTTAATAGACTTGCCTTTGGTCTAAATTGTGCGCCGGAAATTTTTCAAAGAATAATGGTACGAATTTTTGGTGACATACCGGGGGTCTTGGTGTACTTCGATGATATTGCCATTGTCGCATCTAATGTGACGGAACATGATAAAATTCTATCTATGGTTCTAGAACGTGCTCGCTCACAAAACTTAAAATTTAATCCGGATAAAATACAATATAAAAAATCAGAAATTCAATTCATGGGTCACATTATATCTGATGGTAAAATCAAACCAGCAGACAAACATAAACGGGCTATTTTGGAAATGAAGAAACCAATCGATAAGCAGGGTGTTCTTCGTTTTCTTGGTTTATTTAAATATTTGGGCAAATTTATTCCAAATCTGTCAAAGATAACAGCAGAACTAAGACGGTTGACTTTTAAGGACGTTCAATTTGAATGGAATGAAAAACATGATGCGGAATTTGATAATCTGACAAGGATCATTACCTCTGAACCTGTACTGGCTGTATATGATCCGAAAAAGCCAGTAATTATTGAGGCTGATGCATGCAAGGATGGTCTGGGTGCAAAATTGGTTCAGGATGGGAAACCGGTAGCGTTTGCATCCAGAACTCTCAGTAAAACGGAGCAAAGATGGGCACAAATTGAAAAGGAGTTATTGGTTGTGGTTTTTGCATGCCAGCGTTTTCATTATTATGTATATGGTCGTGAATTTGTAGTCGAGAATGATCACAAGCCACTTGAAACACTCATAAAACGTGATATTGACGATGTAACACCGAGACTGCAAAGAATGTTCATGTTACTTCTGAAATATCCTCAAATGGAAATTAGATATAAGCCCGGGAAAAATATGTTGTCAGCTGACTGTCTTTCTCGCGCACAGCTCCCAGATGTTTCTGAATTGGATGAATTATCGGGTGTGATTCATGCAGTCACAAAATCAGTTTGTTTATCGGAAGAAAATTACAGGCTTTACAAGCAAGCTATTAATTTTGATGAGAATTATAAACGCATCAGTGAATATGTTGAGAATGGGTGGCCTGGATATCATAAATTGAGTAACTTGGGGCAAACATTTCATAAAATGAAATCAGAACTACATTTTGAAAATGGATTACTGTTTGTAAATCACAGATTGGTAATTCCAACAAATTTACAGCACAAAATTGCTAAGTGGCTGCATTCACCACATCTTGGAATTGAAAAAACGCTTGCAAGAGCAAGAATGTTATATTATTGGCCTGGTATGAATAGTCAGATTAAAGAAATTGTTACATCATGTAACATTTGTGAAAAATTCAAACGGAACAATCAAAAGGAACCGTTGGTCCAAGAGGAAAATCCAAAATACCCATTTCAGTTTGTTTCCATGGACATCTTCGAATATGCAGGTCATGATTACATTGCAATTTTTGATGCATATTCGAATTTTTTGATAGTTGCTAGATTAAACAGCAAGACATCTAAACACATAATTGATGTCATTGGTCGTATTTTCGATAAAATTGGTTATCCAACAATAATAAAGTGTGATAACAGTCCATTCAATTCGGCGGAATTTGAAAAATTCGCGGAAAACTTCAATATTCGTTTCATATATTCAAGCCCTCGGTATCCACAAAGCAATGGACTAGCCGAGAAGGGGGTTGCTATTGCCAAGAACATCCTTAAACGGTGTTATGAAGCGAATGAAGTAGATCAATATCAGTACAGGGTTTTGGAATATAACACAACACCTGTTGCAAGCATGGGACTAACACCATCTGAACTATTCTTTGGTAGGTTGATTAAAACCAAATTACCTGTATCTGAAAAATTGCTAGTCAGAAATTGCATAACGGAGGAAAAGATTCAGGAAAAAATTAAAAATAAAAAGGAAAAACAAAAATATTATTATGATCGAAACGCTAAGTCATTGCCTTCGTTGCAATTGGGTGAACTGGTTATATTTAAGAAAACTGGAAAAGAATGGCATTATGGGAAAATAGTTGGAATTGTGAATGAACGATCTTATATCATTAGGGACAGTTTTGAAAATCATTTCAGACGTAATCGTAGGTTCATAGCCAAAACAAAGAATAATGATTTTAATGCTAGTGATTTGTTTTACGAGGAAAATGTAAAATCATCTCAGTCAGATAATTTACCGGAAATTAATATTGTTAAACCAAGCGCGGAAAATGTTACGCAAAATACTAGTAATAATAATGTTAATACTCAGAATTGTGAAGTTGGACCAGACATTGTAATTGCAGATGAATCAGATCCTACAGTAGAACACAGTAATAATTATTCCTCTGAAGAATATGAAACTGCTGATGGTGATGATTCAGAAGCAAATTCAGGGAGTGATAATGAACTTAATCCAGAGCCTGTGATAAATGATAATAATTACAGAACACGAAGTGGTCGCGTTGTAAGACCACCTCAAAGATATGGGTTTTAGAGGGTTGCCTAGTCCATGTGTGTTAAAGCATTATTAGTTATTAGTTACTTAATAAAAGAAAAAAAAAAAAAAAAAAAAAGAGCATGTAATGATGTACTAAAATGTCAAATGTCATAACGACATGACAGTTCAATATACTGTCAACAGCTCTCATCAGTTGAGCATCAACCTGCATTCATACAACACATGCAGAATTATTATATTTACAGTATCATAAATAAATCAATTAATTAATTTTAAGTATTAAAATTAATGTGTCTTATTTAAAAAGTATCTTACTTTTTACATATAGTGCCACTGACTAGTGTCAAAGTATTGTTTTGACATGAGCTAGTTTTTGTGCATACACCGAAGCATACACGCATTGTTTGTGTTAGCTCTGAACATTGTGTCGAAAATCGGCAAAAAAAACTTTTTCATATTTTTTCCCAAGTGATTTTTTTCGTGTGTGAATCAATTCAAAAAGGTGAGTGCATTACATTTAAATTTATGTTTTTTGTTAAATTTTATGATACATTATTGAAATTTACCAATATGTGGTTGGAAAAAAAAAATTTTGGCATCGTACAAAATGGCGTCATGGTTTGGTTGTGAGACACAGTAGTGGTTTAGTTGTGAGACACTCATTTTTCACACAATTTCATACTGGATGCATATTGCAAGTGTCAAATATCGTAATTTTTATTGACCTAATGCATGAACAAACAATTTTAGCTTATGTTTTGATATTTTTGTATTTTTAGCCATGTCAAAGGATTTTAATGTGCTGCTTCAAGCCATCAAAAGTTGTGTGTGGCAAATTGACTTCCCCAGAGAACTTTGCAGCTTTGTAGGAGAAAGCAGGAAAGGAAAAAAACACCGAAAAAGACAACACCAAAAACACCGAAAAAACCACCGGCCAAGCGTTTCAAGGCAAACTCATCGCCACCATCGGATGAAGACGCAGATTTTTGCCTCATCTGTTTGCAGTTGTTGCCCAATAAGTTGAAGCGGCCTGTTCATTTGAAGTGTGCCGATATGCGTGTAAGTTTTTTCACTTGCAAACATTGCAACAGCGATTTGGATGAAGAAGATGATGATGATGAAGAACTTGATGAATAAAAATGTTACAGACGCTGACATTGCGGATTAAACAGCAGTTTAGTACCATATTACTAAAACAAAGTTCAAAAGTACTAGAATATTTGCATACTGAAACATTTTAACGAAAATTTCAAATTTGAAAAATATCGTTAAAATATTTTAGTATGCAAATATTCTAGTACTTTTGAACTTTGTTTTAGTAATATGGTACTAATTTGCCGTTTAATCCGAAATGTCAGCGTCTATAGTACGGAATGGTTTACAGTGTACTTGACTTACTTTTGTGTTTGAACAGATATCACAATACATCTTTGTTGTTGTTCTTGGGGCTTCAGAAAAATGTATTTATATAAATTTACCATATTTATTGTATTTTAATTGAATTCAATAAACAATATCACGAAAAGTTTTTGAGATTTTTGGCTCCTGAAACACAGCTTTTTTCGTTTTACCTTTGTGCTATGTTAATCGTATCGTGTGTTTTTATGTATTTGACAATTGTTTATGTGTTGAACACACCCTATAGTGACGGTCTATGTCGTATATCCGAACGCTTCTATTATGTTCTACCGAATGCACATTTTGTTATGTTAGGCGCGCATAAATTGTTCCATATTGTGAGGATCAAATTCTTTTTTAAAAGTAAATGTCGGTGATATTATCTTATTGTGTTTCAGGAGCCAAATCTATGGGATCGTTTAAAGTCTACTACCGTGAATTCAAACATTTGTCTACATTGCTCAATAGATATCTATTCAGGTCTGAATATGAGTTTGGCTCCTGAAACACAAACCAATATTTATTTGCCAATAATCGACGGATTAAATCAAAAGTTTCTAACAATAGCTGATCAATTGCTTTATTGTAATATTTTTAAAAAATATATTTACTATATTTTCATCCTTTTATTTTCAAGAAGCTAAAACCGAAATTATGTTCGAATAAATAAGTTTTTAGCTATTAATGTACTGTGTATAATATATTTTAAAAAAATATAAAAAAATGTTTAATGAAAATACGGAATGTATGTATACACAGTATTGAAAATGACAATACTTATGTGTACTTATGGCAGGTATCGTAGTGAAATGACAGACATGTAATCGATACTTTGCAGTTTGACAGTTCGGTTGCATCGCTCTGGTTTTGTTTTCTTTTTCCCAATAGCAAATCGATAAAAAAAGCGCATGATGAAGATTCTGAGTTTCTAGTCATGAAAATATTGTATGATGGAAATTTCGATATTTTTTCCTTACACATAAAATCAAAGGGTCAAGGAAATTTATATTAAAAATTTTCAATACACAATTACAAGCATCGGTTCTGATACAGACTAGAGGCTTTTATGTTTAAATGTATATTCTTTATTATTTATAGCTGTGCTTTCCTTGGTAAGTTATTATCATTTTAATATCTTCATATCGATACTAACATTCTTTTTCAAGGCGATTTTAATAATTCAATAGTTTGTCAAAGTTCGTTCCAGTATTAATATTCATAATAATAACTGGTAGTGAAATGGTATGTTAATACCTTTATACTAAGATAACATAAGACATAAGATTCGATGTTTATCTCAATACTTCGAAATTCGATATGAAGTATGAAGTATCATTATTACTATTGTATCAATTGGACAGCTATACAATATTTATAGAATACACATTTATTTGAACTACTCTGAAACCCCATTTCTATACTTTTTTTTGCATCAGAAAGGTTTTTTTTTTTCAATTTTGATATGGAAACTTCAGAATTTCTGATTCAAAATGATCCAGTCTCTTATGTACACAGATATGTTTGAATTTAAAAAATATCGTTCAGTTTTTAAATTTAATTTTTTGTTTTTAAATTTTGAACTAGGGAATATGTTCAGTTAGATTACGCATTTAATAACTTTGCATATATTATTTTCATCTGTTTTTCAATGACGTAATTAAAACTCCAAATATCTGTTTCGATAAGTTCTTATTTTCAATAATTTTCGTTCATACTTGCTGTGAAACTAATTTTTTTTGTTTGCCCAAGTCTAAATTCAAAATTTTTGTATAGCAGTCAAATAAGAATTCTTTTTTTTGACGCACTTGATAAATAATATAATTGATCGAGGAGCAAATTGCAGTCAAATAAATTCGGAACAATTTTTGCAAAAATATCATATGATTCGGTTTTCATGGCGATTTTTCTGTCGGGTTTCCAAAGTAACCTGCGAATGACAAAGGGTTATTAATCATATTTCATGATATTTTCCTATGTGCACAGAATGTAAACATTCATTTCTTTGTAGTTTCTTCCCAATCATCATCATTTATAAAATGTTGACCAAACAGCAAATCATTTCATTGCCCTGAAAACATGGAGGTTCTAATTGTATTTTACACCCAAATGAAAATATTTTGAAGAAATAATTTTTTTGCTCAATCAAGAAAATCTTGTGATACAACCGAATATTTCTCGATATTAATGAAAAAAATTCTTTTATATATAGTATATATACATTGGACAATATGAGTGCAAAATGCTATGAAAATATCTATATATATAATATCCAAAACAAAGAAAATCAAATAATATTTACGCCCATATAAGTAACTTTAATCTTCAAAGTATAATATCCGATGGCAGAGGGAAAAACAATATTATTCGAATAACTTTCGATAAATTCAAATATAAACCCAAATCATTCGATGGAATTCATCTGTTTCGTCAGTAAATTGTTAAGAGAGAATTGAGAAACAATTTTGAAGTGAAACTCGTATTTCTATTACTTGGAATTTTATCTGAGGAGGTAAATTTGCTCATACGAATTTTCACATCGTAAGAATGTAGCTCAATTTTCAACCATTTTTTCATTTTATTCCATAAGCTCAACTGATGTTTTTCTTTTCATAATATTAATCACATGCAATCTCTTGAAAATTAAGACAGCAAGAATGGAAAGCATGCAACGTAAGCACAGCTAGGTAATGGTTTTTCTTTCATTAAAACCAGCAAATGTATGGTGTGAAGAGGAAAAATCGTTTGGTTGTATCGCTTTCTTCAAATCATTATTCAATAAAGACGATAACAATGAAAGAGAAGACGACGGAAGCTGTTGTATTAATAATAAGATAATCAAAAAGCGGGAACCAATGAGGCAACTTGTAGACCGAGAGCTGTTGAACAAGAGAGTCACTTTTTGGTTTGCATTGCAGATAATGCTAATATATATGTATTTTGAAGTGAATAATCGAAATAAAATCGTACTTTGTAATTACGTAATGTATAACACCGAAAAAATTACGTAAACAATCGTGATTTCAGTGAGCTCACTATTTATTTGAGTTATCTGGTAGAAAACTCTAATATAGATAGAGTTTCGGATGAGAAAAATAAAAAATGGAGGGCTGGAAAACTTCAACTCCCTAGGGGAGGGGTCAGGGGGCCAATTTTATGGTACCAATCGATAGAGCGTCTCAAAAGCTTCAAGTTTAGGGGGTAAATAGGCGCGGGCTTAACCGACTCCTTAACTCCTCAAATCAGGGTTCGAAATTTTTTTTCGGCACCAAAAAATCAAACCTCTACAAACGGTAGCTAAGAGGAGTGGTCCAAAAATCCAATGATGCCAATCGATAGGGAAAGTCCAAAAGTATAAAGAATGAAGATTAGGTGGGTATTGCCACCGAAGTGACCTTAAAGTGAGGTTTGAATATGTGCGAGCAAGATGTCCCCTTAGGGGAGTAAGGGGGGTTAGGGGAGAAAACCAGTGATACCAGGCGATAGACAATTTCATAATAACAAATTAATTCTACATGTAGCGGTGGTTTGAGGGGCAAAAAGTAATGATGTAGATCAATAGAGCGTAAAAAGTTCCCACAGAAATGTCACAAAATCAGGATCACATTTTGGCAGGCGATATGTAGTTTTCCATCCATAAAAAATAACACCCCCCCTCCCTCCTCGCGTATGTATGTTCGTATGTCGACATTTTCACCGTAATATAAAAAGTTTGTGTGTAAACTTATGTTCACTTTGACTGATGGAATTTACTAGACTTTTTAATGCTCTTTAACATTCAATAGCTATCACTGTCAAAATATATGACGATTGAATAGATATGAAGTTAGTAACAAATGCGCACGTTTCAATGAGTACTCCCAATAGATAAATATTGTTTTATTTTTAACATTTTTAACATTTTTGTTTTAAGCACTTATATTGAGTATGAAAAACTGCATTCATGGTTTCTATTCCTGAACTATCCTAACAATTCTGCATCATGAGATTTTTTTTGGCTCGTTGGGAATGAGCTATCGTGTTAACAAATTTTTGCGTACAGCGTACAGGGTACCAGTCTTGTCGTAATCTCCAAATTTGTCCTAGACATCAAATTAAATTTCATTATCGTTTGCCCAATATATTAAAAAAATCCACAACTATTTTTTTCCAAACTTTTGCACGACAGTGTACGATTGAATCATCCAGCAAATGTTTTTATAATAATTGAAGGAAAGCAAATGAATAATGGCTGCTACATTAGTCATTACAAAAAAAAATGGGATGAAATATAAAATTCATTCGATATTAACTATCGAAATGAGAAACAAGAAAGGAACGTGGAGAAAAAGAAGAGAAAGATGCATATAGATATGAAGCGCATCGTAACAAGCTATAACATCACACGGTTAACCACCATTAAATCATTCATTATTCGCATAATTTTGGTGTACCTGAAATATATTTGCCAATATTGAAAATACAATGCGCGAAATAATTTTAGCCGAGCTCACTGTTTCATGCACAACTGACAGTATTGTTTACATTTTTCGATCTGTGTTGACGTGATTTACTGTAATGCATCCATTTCATGTTTATTGGTACAATTTCACAATCCATTCATATCCACCAAAATGAATGCAATACAATACCAGGAGACATAGGTTCTGGAGCTGGGATTTTAAGGGAGGGGTAATTCCCAATTTCTCAGAAAATCGTTGGGGGTAATTTCATCTTTTCAAAATTTGTTGACCTTTTTTTTTTTTTTTTGCTCTTACGATTTCAAAATAAACCTTTTTTTATTTCATCGAAATTACGAAATTATAATTGTTGTTTAGCTCAGAATATTCGTGTATATACTATATATATATTCATGTTGCGTTTTTACGTTAATATTTTTTATGTTTCGTTCCTGTTGAACGGAATTCATATTACCACGAATATCCTAATACACAATTATTAATAGCTACACAATTGTAACATTGTAATTATATTATTTCATTTTTATTTTTTTTTTCACATTAAGTGATGAAATGGATGCAATGAAGAAACTTTTACCAAAACTATCATTTATTTAATAGTTTTGATATTTGATGTTGTAATAATAATGAAATTAAATAATAACTAATAATAAATTGTGAGTAGACTTTGTATTCTAAAATGAAAAGAATCTTTATAATCTTTTCTTTATTTTGTGAAATCGTAAGAGCAAAAAAAAAAAAAAAAGGTCAACAAATTTTGAAATCGTAAGAAAATCACGAGGGGTAATTTCAAAACGACCGTCTCAGTAGGGGGTATTCCGACCCCTTGGACCCCTGGTCGGAACCTATGCCAGGAGATTTTTGGCCCTCGTTTTCCAGCATATGGTTACGAATTCGCAGATTTAGTCTGGCAATTTCAAAAAGACAATGCCCCAATCCATGTGGCCAGGTCAACTTTGGCTGATTTTGAGTAGTGTCTGGAATCAACATTTTCGACAAATGGCCTTCAAAATCAGATATGAACATCATTGAGAATGTATTTTACATAATTTTGTTGATATTTGCACTCCTTTATTATATAAAAAAAAAAAATAAAAATGAAAATGTCAATGTTTTGAACAATTTTCACATTTATTTCAAGCGTTTCACACACAATCCCAAAACCCGAAACTTATATGTGACTTGCAACCATTGTTGGCATTTATTATGCCTCCGTCCATTGATGAACTGAAACGACGACTTATTGAACGTAACATAGAAACTCCAGACAATTTACGAAAACGCTTGGATACTGCACAGCGAGAAATCGAATATGGTAAACAGATCTTTTCAGTTTTTGTTTCATCCGCTAAATTCGGTGTGTGATTGTATAATTCCAGGCAAATTAAAAGGGAACGTCTATAAAATAATTCCTAATGAGCCTTTTCTATGTCCGGCTTACGTCGAAAACCCTTATTTTCTTTTGAACGAACTTAAAAAACAACAAACACATGGCATTTATGTTTGTTTGCGTTTGAAAGGTGACAAATAAACAGGAAATTCTTTCGAATTATTTAAAACAATTTGTACAAAAATCAGTTTTCATTATAACAATATTAATTAAACTCTGAACCTAATTTAAAACTTGAAATTTAAACTTTATAATTTAAACTACTATTTTAATTATATTGTATTCACTTTTGCTGATTAAAAATGTTCATTTTCGAAGTGCAAAAAATGCCATGAATTGCCAATGAACCAATGTTCTACAAACTGAATTAATTTGTGTATTTATAGAGTCAAACAGTTAAATAATAATATTTTGACTGTCATTTGAAGTTCTAGTTCAAGGCTGATGCTTTATTTTAATGTTTTCATTTCAAACATCTGGTTTACGTATCTTTCTCTCATGATCTTCTGAGCTTCGAACTTCATGCATTTCAAATAGTTGTGCGCATAAACATTCATTTAACGACATAAATGTTTAAACTACGAATAACAAATAAATTCAACATTGAGAAGAATTTGTGGCATCAAAACAAAATAGAATAATGAATTCATATTCATCGTAGTACAGCTGATCGTTATTGAATGCCACTATGATACAATTTTAAACCTTAAATTTTGAACAATATGAACTTTTTCTTTTTTATGTTAACAAATAATGTGCCAAGTTCAACACATGTTGATTTGTTTGTGTATTTTTCTATTTTAAATTTCACACAAATTTTTATACAGATCTTTGCAAGCTTCCAATCTTGTTCAATGCGAAGACAATCCAGATGAAATCGGTTGTGTTAAAAACATTTTTTCTTGAAAAAATCAGCATTTTTTTTGTTAAAAGCTATAATTCCTCCCGGTTCAGAATTAGAACAAAATATTAGAATAATCTCCTTGAAATATCTATATATTAAAATATGTGTTTTAATTACATCATTGCTTCATCATATCAATTTGATTTAAATTTTGAAATAATGAATTTCGAAAGAGTTAATTCATTTTCAGTTAATCGATTATCATCACTCGATCGAACGGATGACAGAAAAACAAAATGTGAACAATGGTGAAATGTGGCGGATGAGAAAGTTACAACATGGAATAAAAATACAGATGTTTATTGAGAAAGCAACTTGAGTTTCCAAGTGAATATACATTGGAAGATTTGTTACTTTCAGGTGCAATGACTGTTTACTTAATATCTCATTATTATAAAGAGGGATTTTGACGCGTTGCAGTGCAATTAATACGTCATATTGTCTAGAGATTTTTGCTTGGAATTTTGCAACAATCACTTCTTTAAGTATTAATAACTGTATAAGGATCATATTGAAGGTTTGAAATGGCGTTTACTAATTTCTTTGATATTTGGGATTTGTTAAATCTCTTCGAAATATTCCGGGTTCACACGAATTTAGTAAATTCTTCGCATTTTTATGAACAGGCGTAATTTAAATGACAACATCTTTGTCAGTAAATTGAGTTTTTTTTTATTAAATGACTCCCGTGTGGAAAAAAAGTGGCTAACTTTGACTTAAAAGTCAATCATTTATAGCCGAGTTGATTTGACTATTACTGGCTAAGTTGATTACAGTTGACTTTTTTTTCATGGAAATTTTCAAATCTACTCAGCCGTCTAATTTGGGACGTTTTCATCTGACTACAAAATTGATTATAGTTGGCTAAAATCGTTTCATTTTGTATGAAACAGCCACATATAGTCAGCCAAAAAGGTCCCAAATTAGTCAGTCAAAATTTTTCGACACGGGCTTGCATTGCAAATCAATAATTAAATTGTTTTAACAGAACCGGTTCTTCAGCAATATGTTTGATCAATATATGTACACAGTGCACACTGCGCGGAGCACATACCATATTTTCTGTCTCACGGCATTGTTTGATTTAATCAATTGCGTTAAGAAATTTTATTTTGCAAAAAAATCAATAAAATTGCCACGAGCAAATGTCACCCTTGAAAATCGTTTTGATCAGATTTATTGAAAGCAAAAAAGCGAAAAAATGATCGAGAATGTAATATCGAAATATCCTATAAAACTATTCAAAATTTTCCGCCAATTACTCACTCAATAGTCGTTCTCATAATGTCAAACAATCAACAAATACAGTCATAATTTTATTTGAGTGAGTATTTCTACACTCACACTTAATATACACTTGATACACAACAAAGACAATTGACGAATGAAAACTTGAGAAAGCCCTAACTGCTACAGTAGATGGAAATGTAAGAAAAGATATCGATGGACAAATATTGTTTGATGAGATTAATATATTCAGAACAATCGCTACAAAAACAGTTTCCACTCCATTAGATGTTTTGAATTTTATTGCATCAATTCAAAGCATTGAACAATTCCCGAATTTGGTAATTGCGTTGAAAATATTACTCACTTTGCCAGTTGGTGTAGCTGCAGGAGAAGCAACTTTTTCTAAATTGAAAATCATAAAAAATTATATGCGTTCTACAATGAGTCAAAATAGATTAAATGATCTAGGTGTGCTATCGATTGAAAAAGATTTATTGGATGAAATTGATTTGAAGGGAATAGCATCGAAATTTTCGCGTTCAAAGTTGAGAAAGTAATCTGTTGTTAACTGTTTTTTTTAGAAAGGGCGCCAATTTCGAACATTTGCCCGGGGCGCCGAAGAAGGTCGCCGCGCCTCCGGCTGTGCCAATGAAAAAGGAATGAACATATTGTTTCATTTCAATTATAAATAGCTAATAAGACATGTCATATTCAAGCAAATATAGTTTATTTGAAACGCCAAAAAAAAAAAAAAAAAAAAAACAAAAAAAGTAGTGGCAACTCATAAACGAAGCTCTAATGGATATGTGAACTGCCTGTGGAAAACAACCACAGTCGAATTGTAAATGTCTAAACAAATGACGTGCATGGGATTTTCAGCATGAATTTCTATTTTGTAAATAAACACTTGTTAGTTGGTGTGCGGGATCATGGGCTATAATACAAATAAGTCTGTTTTTTCTTCTTCTCTTCTTCACTTCATAAAAAAAAGAGAAAAAAAACAATTCATCGTCGTACCGTGAAACATAAAAGACTAAAAGAGGAAATAGAATTTCGCGGAAAAACCAAAGAAATCTGCTTATGTGCGTGAGCCAGTGATAGCGATACGATGAATGAGAAAGCATACAAAAATTTATATATTTTTATGAGTTATAGCCTTATGCGTTCGGTTATAAAACGGGAAAAAGTTAACAGAATATATCACGAACGTACAGAATATGATTAAAATCGTTGTTTCATCCATTTACATTTAGACCGAGTATTTTCCTCATGTTCTTTGTTGACGCTTGTTTTGCTTGTTCCGTTATATATTTATATTTTTTGCTTCTTTATTATCGGCATGAACGGTGCGCCGTGCAATTGTAGAGAGAAAAAAAAAATTCGAATTTTCCCTTTATTATTTTTCATTTGGATTGTTGCTTGTGCTTTTTTTCTTTACCACGTTTTGTGTTGGCAAGTGTGCTTTTTCCACGTTCTTTCTTTTTTTTTTGCTCGTTCGTCATTTGTTTGATTGTCAAATTTTTGAATTCTAATTCATGTAGTAGTTTCAATGTTTACCACATGCTTGGTTAGTTTTGACATCATATCCGTGCGATATCGACATTCATTATTTGGTTTCTTTTTGATTATTCATCGGAAGTGAACAACAAAGAAATAAAAAAAAAAACTAGTATTGCGATGATTGAATAATATTTGAGCATTGCTATTTGTTTTCAAGCATAAATTTCAATTGCCTGCTTTGTGTATAAAATGATTTCAAATGGAAGCCCATAGGCAAATTTTTGGTGTTTCTATTTGCATTCAATTGATGCGTATTTTCCTGCTATACTATTTCTAACGATCAATGGAAACATACAAATCGCCATCAAATCATATTCAACCAAATTCAAAAGTTTCATTTCCGCTTGTTGGTGGGTGAAACAACGGAAAAAACTTTCACCGATTACCAACACAAAATAAATCAATTTTATAATACAACATGCAATCATGGAGTGCGTGCAACATTCGAATCTCATTCGAATGTACACTAAAATTGGTTCATAGATGCCGTTAAGTGTTCAAAATTATTTTGCAGGCAATGTATGCATGCAACTATCCGTTTAGCTTTGAGGTCTTCATTATAAACAACCAACAGTTAAGTCGATTATTATAATTTCTTTTTTAATAACATTTTCGATAAACTGTCATTCAAAACAGCTATTTTTCTTTGTTTTTCTTTGAAAAGTGTTCTTATTTTTTTTTTTTTTTTTGGTTCAATTGTATGATATCCAACAAAAAGACCTATTTCGGAAAAGTTTTCATTGAATACGATGAATGCAAATTCGAAATTCGTAGATTGTGATATTGTGAGAATGTTATTGAGAAAGATATGAAAGTAAGTTTAAATTCACATGAATATATTTGAAATGAATATTAAAGATGCACTTATTACTTAGATTTTATTACATTGGCCATATTTCCAGGCTAAATGGAGTGCTTTCAATGTGAACAACCTGACCATTAGAACTGACATGAAAATTTAGTTCGTAATTTTATTCCATGCATTGGCATATATATTTGTCAAATATACATCAAATTTATCACATTGCATAAATTTTTATTGCATCATCACCGTTCCCATTCAAGGAAGTACTACCAAAAATGGATCCAACAACAATTTGAATTGAAAAATTCAAACCACATGAGAGCAAATTCTGTTAGTTTCCAGTCAACAGATAATAAAATGAAACTGAACGTATCCAGTCATCATTAAATTGGCACGAACGAAGAATTTCCATTTACTGCAACAAATTCACACGGTCACATTCTCATTTTCCCCATCTTTATCGAAATGATAATTATGTCGCTGGAATTCTAATGCATTTTCAGTGAGTCAATTCGATGGATGAATTAGTTACAATGTCTTTAAATTGCCATTAAATTGGAAAAAAAAAATCAATTGAATGGCCGTGTTTTGTTATTTTTTTTTTCTTTCTATTGTCGACATTTCGTATTTAAAGTGTCAAAATTTTAGCTTGAATAATAGATTTCTATTCGATTGAACTTTATATTTTATTTGGGTAATTAAAAGTATTGACGTACAAGTTTGGCGCATCTTTTTATGTGGCAAATAGCTCTTACTCCAACATAAAATCCGTCCTGTAGATAAAATACAATGTTGCTTCGTATATTTTTTTTTTTTTTTTTGCCTCCATCTCTATCTTCATTTCACTGTTGCCTGTTCAAGTGCATGCATTTACGTAAACATAACCCATTTATCTCAAGTGCTTGATGAATTTATGCGCATTTCGTAAGCTCGTTAGAAGTGGTTTGGTTGGATGAATTTGTTGCAGTTTCAAAAATGCAGTGGCAAATATGCTGCATCGTTGTTCTCATAAATATTATCTCGTCTTTAAAATGAGAACCATCGCATTCGCAGGTTTTGTATCATACGATGATGCATCATTGTTGTTGTTTCATTTTGGTGACCATTCGTAAATATGTTGGCGGTGTTCATAGCGCCTATTTAATGCATTTGGATAAAAAATGAAAGAATTAGGTTCATATATATAGCCGCCACAATATACACTGTATCACAATTATTCATATTCATTTCTCTATATTGCACTTAATTTTGAGATGTTCATCACAAAATTCGTAATTTGATACTGGCGATGTGGGCGTACTAAGTACACTGTAAATTCAAAAGGATTTTTTAATTAGTTTTTTGGATTTTTATAGTGAAAAATCCGAATGGATTAAAAATAAATCCGAATGGATTTCATACACTTACTTGTAGCGTCGATGCTACTGTAGCGATTGTCGGACCACGATAATATCTAGTAGATATTTCCTTAGCTGATGTTTAGTAGCCGGCCCTGGATTGAACGTATGTTCAAAGTTTTTTTTAATTTTGTTGATTTGGTACATTTCCCAATTGGTTGCCCCGACGAAATGCAACATTTAGCACTTCACGCATCACAACACACCGTCATATTCATAGAGAGAGAAAAAATTGATTCATTTTACATTATTGATATGTTTACTGTTTGTTACACTTACCTTTGTATCGTATGTTCCGTGCTGCATTTGTGTCACGATTCCAAGTGATGTTTTGGCCCTGTGCATCTTGCTTTTGATAATGTCGAAGATTTGAAGCCATTCGAACACCTGGTCGAGGACACTCGTGTCGTTGTAATGACAATAGTCGATTGTTCTTCTTCGAATGCACAAAACCAACAGCTTGCTTTGCTTCTGGTCGGACGTTGCATTGTCGGCACAAATAGTAACGAAATTTCATATGAACTCGACCTTTGTTTTTCGGCAATCCAAGTATTCGGAAGCAAAGTGAACACAATTTTGTTGTTCTAAATTCATCCACTTCAAGAACGGTACACAGACTGCGTTGTGACAATTTTCTAAAAAGACTTTTCACTTTGTTTCGAAGATATCCTTTTGCTGGTGAACTTGCACTCAAAAATGCATTTCCGACATAAACAAATGTTCGCTTGCCGTTGATAAGTTGCGTAGCTAGCTGGTCGAGAAATTTGTTGGTGGCACGGTATTGTAAAAAGTCTTGTAAAGCATATTCGTATTGAGTGTAAGCTTCAATTGCATTGTTGAAATGTTTCAGAATATGCTCGGCGTAGACCTCATATTGAGGCGATCGAGGTCCAATTTGCCCAAGACGTTCACGATCATCGGCCATCACGGCATCAATTTCCTCAGTTAGCTTTTCACGCCATTTTTTGCGGCGATAATGTCCCGTTAGTGTGTGATATCGTTTTGACCTTAAACGCATGTTCTCCTCCGATCCATCGGGATGGAATCGAACAGCAGCGTAAACTAATTTCAGACCCGTGTCGAATGCGATTTCTTGTTCACAATCAGCAAGTTTTCGTTCCAACAATGCTTGCTGTTGTTGCTTTTTTTTCTTCATCTGACTGAACAAGAATCTCTTTTATTTTCCTTATTTTAAAACTAACGGAAACTCCATCTGTTTCAATGTAATTGTCGAATCTGATGACTGCAGCACGCTCATTTTTTGGCACTCTTTCAATTGAGTCAATGCCAAAATAGTGACGCCAAAGTGCTGAATAATCTTTGGGTCGCATTTCTTTGGTTTGTTTCCACTCGCCATTTTTTCGATGCATGGACTCATGCTTGCTGTTACTTAGTTTCAGGAGCCAGTACAAACCTTGATTATCAATAGCAATGTGATGTCGTTTGAATGTAGTTATTGGAATTACTGTGAATTCTGTGTATTTACGAAAACTGCTTGTGCCTTTTTCTTCAATTTCTGCCTTGCGTTTTTCCATGTGTACTCGAATGTATCTATGAAAAAAAATAAGAAAAACATCGAACATTTAATTAGATTATATTGCATGTAAAAATGTCTATAATTCTATTTAGAATATAAATTTTAATGAAAAAATACAAATAAATATTTCACCCTTGCAATTCCATAAACAATGGCACATATTGATACCACTTTCTCTGCATGTTATTGAAAAAGCCGGCACCATTGTTGTTGAAATTGATCGGCCGTAACTGGATCAATGAATCAATTAACTTTGGATCCGGCGTTTTATTAGACTCATGATGAAAGAGGAAGTGCAGTGTCTCATAAACTTTTTTTTTGGATCGAATATGCGAATAAAAATATTTGCGGATACGATTGTATGCATGCACGCAAATATTGTTCATAAAATTCACATAATATTTTTGAACTGAATAATTGTACATGTTGCCGATGCCTTCAATGTCTGGCGGATCGATGGCATATTGGTTGCATAAACTCTTTATTTTTGGATCTAATTTGTAACCATCTTGTAAAGGTGTTTGTGTTTGTGTTTGTGCTTGTGTTTCTTCTCTAATCATTGACAAACCACGAAAATAGTCTGAGAAAAAATCTTTATGGACATGTTTCTTAAATTCTTTTTCGATTTCAGCTCGTGTGCCCATATGAAATAATCGGTATAATGAGACATGAATATTTAATGACCCGGTTTTCATTGTTTTTGTCATTTCAATTACAATATCTTCGATTTTTTGGCGCAATTGTGATTTAGTTCGCTCACTATCTTTTAGATTTTTATCACTTTCACAATCATCTTCATATGGTGATTTTAATGCACTTTTCAAACTTTTTTTAATGACTGCATTTTGATGTACTTTTTCCCACTTTGATTTTGCTTTTTTTGCCGGTGGTTCTGCGACCACAGTTTTCTGATTCGTCCTCTTTCGCCTTGCCATTTTGATCAACTGATGACTAAATTTGAATTTTTCCTCTATTTATACCTTTTTAAAATGCTGACAAAGCAGTGCATGTTTTCTAAAATGTGCAGTTACCTGATATCAAATCCACAGGCACAAATCTGCACATTTTTCAAAAACCGCAAAACTAAATTTGATGATAAAACCATGATAAATAGCTGCATTGTAAATGTTGGATGGAAACAAGTGATCAATCCTAGCATTTGAACTTTTCACTTTCGATTTTATTGTAATAACAAGCTCGATTTTCATAAAAAATCACAATATTCTATGTTTCAGTAAACTGAATATTCTCTTCATCAATTTCGATCCCAATAGGTTTATTATATTCTTGTTTCAATAACAAATGAAATGCCAATTTGTACGGAAATAAACAAACTAAACAAAATGTGGTTATGTTTTCAATCAATTACGTAAAAGTTTTGTGACAAAACACAGTTGAGATGTGTTGCCTGAAACGATATGCAAAATCAAAGAGATTTGAAATAAAAAAAGAGTGTTTTCGCTCACCATAAGGTCGGCATTTGTTGTTTCTTCCAAAAATAAAATATATAAAAGGTACATTTCTTTTATATATTTTATTTTTGGAAGAAACAACAAATGCCGACCTTATGGTGAGCGAAAACACTCTTTTTTTATTCGTCCTCTTTCGCCTTGCCATTTTGATCAACTGATGACTAAATTTGAATTTTTCCTCTATTTATACCTTTTTAAAATGCTGACTAAGCAGTGCATGTTTTCTAAAATGTGCAGTTACCCGATATCAAATCCACAGGCACAAATCTGCACATTTTTCAAAAACCGCAAAATTTGTTGATAAAACCGTGATAAATAGCTGCATTGTAAATGCTGAATGGAAACAAGTGATCAATCTTTGCATTTGAACTTTTCACTTTCGATTTTATTGTAATAACAAGCTCGATTTTGATAAAAAAAATCACAATATTCTATGTTTCAGTTAACTGAATATTCTCTTCATCAATTTTGATCCCAATAGGTTTATTATATTGTTGTTTCAATAACAAATGAAATGCCAATTTGTATGGAAATAAACAAACTAAACAAAAGAGATTTGAAATAAAAAAAACGAGTGTTGTTGCTCACCATAAGGTCGGCATTTGTTGTTTCTTCCTAAAATAAAATATATAAAAGAAATGAACAATCGTTGTATTTCAATTCAGAAAATCAAAATTCACATTTTTGTTCACTATTGTGTGTGACTTCAGTAAATTAAATAAACTCTTCATCAATTCACTTCGAATAGATTTATAATTTTCATGTTACAATAACAAATAAAATGTCAATTTGTATGGAAATAAACACACTAAACAATATGCGGTTATGTTTTCAATGAGTTATACAGTAAACAACTTATGTCAAGTCAGTGTCGCCTGAAACGATTACACAGCAACTACACAGTAAAATAAAATTTAAATAAAACAACGGATTGTTGTCGCTCAACAAAGAATTGGTGATTGTAAAATGTTTATAAAAATATTGTTTTAGTTCCAAATGTTTTTAATTTTTTCGAGTCAAATATTTTTAAAGATATATTCTAATCCATTTGGATTTATTTTTAATCCATTTGGATTTTTCACTATAAAAATCCAAAAAACTAATCAAAAAATCCTTTTGGTTTTACAGTGTATATGTACGAAATGTTTTGCTTTCAAGCCGTTTTGTATGAGATATGGTGATAGCGCACGTCATGAAATGAAATAAATCCAAATAATTATTTAATGCAAATTGAATTTTTTTTTTCTCTTCTCTCGTTTTGTTTTTATTTCTTGTGCCAGACCTTAATACTAGGTACCGTGAAATTCAACTAGATTTTAGTTCTGGCAGCCCTGCGCACCGGTTCACGGTTCAAATTCCCCTTATTAAATGCCAACATTTTTTGTCGACAGAATGTTGGCAGCGTTGTAGCGATTGTGCAAATCTGCGTTTGTATTGTGCATATGTATATGTATAAGTGTGCATTGCCGAAAGTTAACTCTTATCAAAATTTTCTAAGAAGAAAAAAAATGAAATAATTGGTATAAAATGTGCTCACAATGAATCATCCACACCCATACACACATACAGTTTCTATGGATTGAATGGAAAAATTACACAAAATATTTTTAAAAATAACATAAAAATAATTCAATAAATTGAGTCACATTAATGAGTCAAATTCGTTGCAATATTTTTTTCTTTTCTTTCATAGCGCTGTGCGAACAACCAATTCATGCTTGCATTTAGTTGAACTTACAAATGGAAAAAACAAAATCGGTCTCTTGCAATCCAAATTGTCGTTGTTCGTGGTTTTTGTACAATGTTACCCCTCTACTCACACGCACGCATTTGACTCACTCACTCATTCTTACACGGCTCGAATGAACCGTTCATGATTGCGCTACATTGGTTCAACTGTCTAAGCAGCAACAGCTACCTATCGATGTATTTCATACATTCGAATAAATGTTATATCGTATATTAATGCCCCGATGAGTGTACAAGCCACAACGAGTCGATCGCATTTTCACAAGAGAATCCATTTCAAGCAACCGAGCAGACAGTTTTATATGTGTCGCTGAAGTGAATAGTTGTGTTTCAGTTCATTTTTTTCCTAGCCAATTTTTCAATCTCTCGTTTTTTCCATTGCGTCTCCTTAGTAAGCGTGCATTTGTTATACGAAATCAAAAAAAAAAAAAAATCATTCTTTTCTGTTCAAATAAAAAGAAAACCTGAAATATTCAGATATATAAAGCGACTTGATTGTTTTTGAAAATTTTAATTTTTGTGAGAGAAAGAAAAAAAAGTGCGTATTTTTTTTTTTTGAGAACAAATAAAAATTCAATTTTTGATTTACGGTTACGTGAAAATTTACGTTAGCGAACTCATAAATTTGGGATAATTTTTTCCGTATCAAATCGAATATAAACCGACGGATTTATTCGATTGATTACATTGTGTTTTGTGAAAAAGGAAAAGTTTTCGGTAAGTCAAATTTGCATTTTCCATTTTTTTTTTTTTTTTGTGTGTTTTGCTCCCGAAAATTCATTCTGATTTATTTATTTAAAAACGACTGAAAAATTCGGTAGAAAGCATATCGGATGAGGCAATGAAGAGAGCCCACTTAATTTATGTTCGACAATTCAGACATTTTTTTCGGACTTTTCTTTCGTTTTTTTTTTTGACTCTAGTGCATTAGGGTTTTAGGAATTTATTTTCTTAAATTTTTTTTTTCAAATTCATCGTGTTTTCCACCATACTTCATTGTTTCATTTCATTCCATGTGAATGTCGTTCGATTTTGGTATGTATTTAAATTAAATCGTTTATCCTTCCGTTGATGCAACGTTTCGTGTCTTTTTTTCCTATCTTCTTAACCAAAAACTCGACGAATAGAGAGAAGAAAAAAACCGTCTATAGAAAAGTTCATAAATGTGTTGTATATTGCAAACAGTTTTTTTTTTTCAAAACGATAGACGAGAGATACGTGAACGCGTTGCCGCTTCATGGGTTCTTCAGCTAATGCTTTAGCCAAAAAAAAGAAAAAAAAAATGAAAAAAAAACGAAGACAGAATTGCGATGAAATGAATTGAAACGAATGGATTCGATGGCTGAGAGGCACATCGAGCCTGTGTGTGCATGATGTGAGAGAAACGAGAGACAGGCAATGCCATTTGCGAAAAATGGTTGGTGTGCTGTGAGAAGATGTGAAAAATATACGCTATTAAACGTATTAAAATCGACGAACAAAGAATTCGGTTCGTTCGCATCTTTTCTTCTCTCTTTCTATCTCGCTCTCTCGCTATGTGTGTGTTATATGCTTATAATTTTTTTTTTTCTTCTTCTTCTTCTCCTTTTCGCCAATTCTCTTTCCTTTTTCTCGCACATAGCATTTTGACTCGTTTCGATTGCTCGACGGATTCGGTTTGGTTTGGTTCTTGTTATGCTCTCTTGCCGTGTGCTGTTTCATATATATAAAATATATATTCTTCTGTCTTCCATTGCCATTTCGGTTATATGCGCGCTCTTATAAAACTCTTCGGTACGTTCTCATTTTCGTTGAGCTCTTTCTGCTTCACAAGACGATGGCAAAAAAATAAACACACACACAACAAATCCGTGTGCCTATTGCAAAACTTTCTGTACATGTTAAATACGGCACATGCAACCGGTTTTTTTTTTCATTCGATCTTCATACACCTTTTTTTGCGTTTCATTTCATGTTGTCTTGTTAATTTGGATTTGTTAAATTTTTCATTCCTTTTCTTCCTTCGGTATGAACACATACAATCAAACAGCCAGTGAACGCGAGCGCTCATATTCTGTGTAGTGAATATATTCAGATGTTTGAACGAAAGATAAAAAAACGTTTGCTCAATAGTTTGGCAACATTTCATACGGTTGATGACCAGATTGGTCTAGGTGCATGTCATAAGCATAAGAAAACCGATGACAAAAAAAAAAGGCACGAAGAATGAGAATTGGTCGGTTTATGTCAAATTTTGCAATCTGTCGCAAAATAAATATGCATTAATGGTCATACAGTTTTGCCCTTTAGAATTGAGAGAGCGAAAAAGAGAAATGGAAAGAAAGAAAGAAAACGATGTAATTTTTTTTAACACTAATACAGGCAATAAAACGTGCATTTCGAATCCGTGTCGTTACATGTGTTTACATGCTACGCTGAAAATGGTCACCAACACATATGAGACAGAGAGACACAAGCAAATACATTCAGTACAATGCTCTATTTTATACACACCCGATTTTCGATGCTCATTGCTCTCCATGTTTAAATGTTTGTATCCGTGTGCAGCAGAGAGCAGCAGCACACAAAAAATACATGCATACTTCAGCTATACAAACTGTGTAGCAAATCAATGTGTATGTAAAATTAGTATGGACTACACACAAACGCTACACATAATACATACACATCTGTATGTACAAAGTGTAGCGTTTGTGTGTAGTCCATACTAATTTTACATACACATTGATTTGCTACACAGTTTGTATAGCTGAAGTATGCATGTATTTTTTGTGTGAGCACTGTGCTGCGTGTACCTATCCGCACTTTTTTTTTTCCTCTTCATTCTTCGTTTCAACCGCCCGTTTTCAAATACGAAAATGTAGATTGTAATGCGCGTTTTCCCAACTCTCGGTCTCTCTCTCTCTCTCCCTCTCTCTCTCTCTCTCTGCTTGTAATTGTGTCTCTGTGTGAATATGTGAATGTGTGTATGGTTGTGTTTCAGTTTTGCATTCTGCTGTGGCAAATCGGTACACTTGGTATTGGATACGGTTTTAAATGGTTGCGCGTTTGTTCGTTTTTCATTCTCTTGGTTGATGTGCACAGCACACACTTTGATATTTTATGTGCGCTTGATGAGCAAATGTAATGGCGGGCTTCAGTATTTCGTTCATAGTCTCGTTATTGTTGTTGTTGGTTTTTTTTGGCAATGTTCCATCTTTTGTTTAATTTAAATCCTCCAGTGTGCCATTGCATCGATTTGCTGTGATTTATTTTATGCGATCAATGTGTGCGCTCTCTTAATCGCTCACTTTTTTCGCTAATTTCTCTCTCAACATCGATTTTCATTAGTTGATCTTACTCCATCTCGCTTTGTTCAGCTCAATCTCATTCTTTCTCTATCAATTTTTATTCCCAATTTGATCGATATTATTCGTTCTATTGTCAATCTTTCTCTCTCTTTCCCTCTTTCACAAAAACAAACTATTGGCAAAATTAATGATTCGACATATTTGATAGTTTGCCGCAATTCAGAACATTGAGCGACAAAAAGAAAAACGTACAAGCAAAACAGCAATCGTTGTTTATAAATTGCCCGATAAAATAATATTGAATGATTTTATTAGCGAAATTTATTTGATTCGATGCGAACGCACTTCATGCGACACAAAATAATATTTTTTCCCCCTTGTTTGCTTGTCTGTTCAAAGCTAAATAACATATTTCAATCATATTTTTTTTTTCTTCAACATCATACCACTTGATGTATGCAAAATAAACGCATTGACCAATTCAAGTTTTGTATATCAATTGATTTCGTTGTGAATTTATTTTCTTTTCTTTTTCGGCTTGTTCTCTCTCTCTCTCTCTCTTTTCATTGCTTCTTCCCTTAATGTTGACCAGAAATGTTGTTGTAAAATTCATTAAAATTCTTTTGTATATATGTATATTTACACACACACACACGCACACACTCACACACATTGATACGATCGCACGCAAATAATCGGTGTATGTATATTTTTATTTGCTTTCTGCTTACACAATTTATTTTTCAGTTTTGTTTCATTTTCGTTTTATTCTCCACTCTTCCTTTTCTTTTTTTTCGTTTTCATTGGTTCTCATTCAATCGAACCGATTATGATTGTTAGTGCAATTATGAAATTCCAGATTGAAAATGAAATGGAATATCAAACAAAAGACGCTGATAAAAAGTGAAAAAAAAAAACAAAAATTGAATGGATAGATAAAGAGATGGAGAGGTTGAGAATGATTGATAGAGTGAGTTGAAGAGAATGAGATAAAATGAGCGAGTTGAGTGAAGCGATCATAATTGTATATATCAGCAAATCATTTAGTTCATGCGTGAAATTTGTATCACATTTTCGATTCTACATTGTTTGCATGTATTTTGATGTTTAAATTCAAAATTTTGGGAACACTGAGCAATGTCAATGTCTAATGCCAACGCACAGCCGTTATAATTTCCTTGATTGCGTGCATTAAGAAATTTTGAATTTCGTTCAAACAAAGAATTCATACACCGACAGACACAAAAGCATATGATTGAGTTGACGTTAAATCGTCAGGCCAAACAACAACAAAATCATCAACAAACGAATGAATAAAACGTACAAACGCATTTTCGAGGAAAAAAAAGAACATTTCTTTACGTTTTATTTGGTTGGTTTATTAAAGCAATTGATATACAAATTCAATAGAAACCGAAAATCACGAAAATAAATAGAAAAGGAAATAGACATTTTAATACAAAAATCACGCATTCAATCGGACGACGACGACGACGACAACGACAAAAGGAAAAGTACTGAGCCAACTACTGAAGAAGAATGAAAAAAGAAACAGAGACACGCTGGCAGACGGAGAAGAGGATGAGAGAGAACAAGACGGAGATTGACAGATCTGATTTGTAGTCAACTGCGTTGTAAATGCGATGGGAAGCCATAAAAATATGGTTTAACGAGTAGGATGCATTTATTTGGTGGTTCATTTTAATCCTATTCGATGAATCCGCACCGACTAACCGACTTTGTCTCTCTCTACGTTGTTTCTTCTACTTCTTCTTTTTTTTTGTTTGTTTGAAATAATAATATTTTTAACGACCTATGAAAACCGAAAAGTATGTGCTCCTTTTACGTTTCAACAAAGGAATTACGTTGCATGCACCCGTAAACAACAACAACAAAACTAACAATTCCAAGATAAACCGAAAAAAAAAGAAATAAAACGACCGATAAATAACGATATAAATATACGGTGCTTCGTTTCAGTCAGGTGTGGACAACAAACCGATGAGTGAAAGGGAACGACATATGTTTACCAAAATTTAGTATTCTTATTGTTAAGCAGCGTGAAGAGCAAGTTAAAGGATGAAATTTTATTTTTGTTCTGTCGTTATATTCGATTTGCAAATTGTTGTTGTCACCGTACGCCGCATATTTCTTTTCTGCTCTTCTTCTTCATTTTTTTTCATCTTCTTTTTCCGCTTCTTTCTTCTTCTTCTTATTCTTTCTTCTGTCCATATGGTTGTTCCCTCTTCATTGATGTTTTTCAAAACCAAAAAAAAAAGAAAAAACCCGAATCGGAGACCTAGTTGAAGTTCACACAGAATGCAAACAACCATAAAATGAAATGCATATGCGTACAGTAGCAAGTTATGGTTTGGCGCAGGCAAAAAATACACATTGCAACCAATGGCATTTTTACAGTTGAAACATTACATTATTCATATTGAATTGTATGGTGGAGTGGCCGTTCAAATGCGTACGGAACGCGAACACGGTCAATGTGCACGATTGGAGTAGCCAACAACAAAGTTGACAACATATTTTTAAGTTGTAATTTCCTTATTTATTACGCGACAGAATAACGAACGAACAAACGAACAACAAAAAGAGACACTGTTTATCGATTACAGCCATTAGCCTTCATTGTGCACCGCATTGTCATTTTAAAATATTTCGTTTGAGTTCGAAAAATCGCACTTACACCCATGCAAATGCGAAATTATGCGATCGAATGCATATACAATTTATAGCAATCCCAAATGAACTGCCAGTAATTCACCATATTGTTGGAATGTTTTTTTTTTGTTTTGTTTTTGTTCGTGTAAAGAATGTGACCGAAGATGGTATAAAGACACACATGATTGCAGTATGCGTTTTTATTACCCAAGGCCATGCACACAAATTAAGTTGTGGATTGAATCGAAGAAAATCAACTCAAAAACAAGAAAATTCCTAATACACCAAGGCAAATTTGCAAACAAGAACGATGAGAAAAAACCAATTTTAAAATTACAAAAGCGAAAAATACACAAATTATCCAAAGTCATTTTGTGCGAGCGCCCGTCCGATTTTCACTTTATGTGAGTTTTATTGATGATTTTATGATTTTCTTGAACTTTGTATTGTACGGTCGCACAAGAAAGGTGATAAAAGTCATTATAACTTGAAAAGTTTTTCTCTGTCGATTGGCGAAAAGTTCAGTTTTCAACATCGTTCATGCTCAAACACGACAGAGCGAGAAACGAACGAGCGCTAGTTAACAAACCAGCATTCAAACTATGAAAATGATGATGAAGAAGAAGAAGAAGAAAACCAAATGAAACGTGTTTGTTTTTTTTCCCTGCAAATTGTTGTTGTTCTCAATGCAGTTCCCCTTATTGCTGGCCATTTTTTATCGCTTTTATGCAATTACTCAAGTATTGCACACAAACTGATTAGATGACAATATGAGTGTATATTA
>JAQOWM010000867.1:0-267307 GCA_029041755.1 Resseliella maxima
TATAATGTTAAAATTCCCCACTCGGATCAATTTGTTATAGACTTTAATGTTACTCCAGATGTTGTTAAAATTAAATTGAACGAATTGTTTAAAAGATTGTTTGAGTGATTTATTCTTGTTTTTCCTTAATTGATTTAATTCAATATTGCAGTTTAACAATTTCAGTGTTTGCTCCGAGATCGTTAGGATTGGCAATTGATTGTTGAATCGATGCAATTATTGAATCATTTAAATGTATATAATAATTTGTAAATTTTAAAATTTAAATAAACCACCTTTGGCGAAGTAACGCTGTTTGGTGCTGAATAATAATAAATTAATTTTCTCATCAAGTGATTTGCTCGTAAAGTTTTCAACAATTTTCGAATCATTGAGATAATTGCAAATCTTAATAAAATCAGCACGATTAAAATTAAAGCGATTTGTTTCACTTTTTCGATTGTCCGAAGCAAAATCACCATCATAAATAAGAAGTAATGGCGGATGGTGTATATCAACTTTTGTCAATGGATCTGATTGAAATATTTCAATAACCGAAAAATCATTTGTGAACACTAAATATAGCAAACGGCCATTATAATTATATTTTTCGTTGATTTGATTGTAGCCCAAACAAGTTATGTTATAGATTTTAACTATAGTACGTGCACAGTAAAACATAGAATAGAAACATATTTTAAAAGAAATTAATTTAATATTTATTATTTGACAAAAGAAATAATGGAAATTGGAAATTGAAAATTTTAAAAATATTGTAAACATTGTAAACCCATGAATTGTTGTGATTTAAATTTATATTAAATAAACCACCTCCGGCGAAGGAACGCTGAATGGTGCTGATCATCATCTATTCCTATTCTAGAATATGGCTCTCAAGTATGGAATGCTAACAATGTTGGACAGGCAAGAAGAATCTGTTCAGAAGCAATTTTTACTGTTTGCATTGAAAAAATTCAATTGGGATGATGGACTCAAACTACCAAAATATGAACATAGATTGCTGTTGTTACAAATGATTTCATTAGAAAACCGCAGAAGTGTTGCTCAGATATTATTCATATTAAAATTGATCAGGGGTGAAATTTGTTCGATTAATAAAAATATATATTGTATCCCCTGAAACATACATGAGGCTAATCTCACGCGTAGACAAGGCCCAAAAATTCATTTAAATTCACTCCAATCTCAAAAAGATCAATGGAATAATGATGCACAGATTAAAAAGCGATTTTTGAGATTCATTCAGATTGACTATTTGACAGAACCATCGAGTTTGATCTCGTTTAATTTATACGTATATTTTGTATAATGTAAAACTACTGTGATTTAGATATTCAGATACACATTGATTTATTGAAATGCGCAGCAAAAAAAAGAAAAAAAAAGTGGTAATGTTATGAAACATTCTAGTTCAATTTTTGTCATTAGACATATTCATTACGGATATAGATGGCACTTCAATCGCGGATTTCATAAGACTTTTCGAGAACATGTGTGGTTTTCTTACGAGTCATTGTTGTTTATTTGCTGCGCAATAACTTCATCCATGCTGTATTACTACTGTATAGTATGCCATCTGTATGTTGTTAAAATCTCCATTTTGACTTAAGGAGATTTAACAATAACAATGAATACTGTCATGGCGAACCAAAATGCTGTCATGGCCGACAACCAATAACAATGCACATACTGTAATCAATATATCGAACAAACTAAGACATTTTCGCTGTATAAAGTCATAATATTCAAAATATTTATTAAAAATATTTTCTCCTTTTGCTTATACCAATTTGAAAACTTATTTTCGAAGAATTTTTTAAAATAATAAATGAACGAAAACCACGACGCCTCCTATAAACACCTCCTAAACCTTCTCTGCTTTAAACTGTCATCACACATATACTGAGCGGGTACTATTGAGTTTATGTTGACGGGTTCATATCTGTGATAACGATTTCAAACCGTGACTGTATAGATGGCGACTATGTGCCGATGATGTGACATTTCTTATCTAAACATATATTTATGTATTATTCGTGGGCGGTCACGCGTCCAAAACGCAATGTTTTATAATTTGGCTAACTACAATACAAAATCCTTTCCATTCTCATTTCCTTCTTGTTCTTTTCATCTTGCTTTATATTGTAGTACATCTGTTGTAAAAAGATAGAGTTTATGTGGATGGATTCACTATGCATTTACATTTACATTGACAATGTGTATCTCACGATATTTTACTCTTTCTGAACATAGGTTTTACCTATCTCGACTTTCGAAAAACATCATCTTTGCCAAATATTTTATGGATGCAATGTCCAAAAAACTCATCCAGATAATGCACGTGTGTGCACTAATCATTCTTCAGAAAACAATTGGAACATTAACCAAACAGGCAAACAAAAGTATACATCCAAGCAAATTGACGATTTAATTGATTTATTACATGATTCTTGTCAAAATTCAAACACAATTGGTAGGTGTTTTTTTTAATGGCTTTTTCTTTTCAATAAGACTGAATAAAATAAAATATGTATTGTACATTTATACAATCAATTCAATCAAGTGTTCGCAGCGACTTTCTCCTCACTAATAAAATATTTCAAAGATCCAAACCAAGCGGAATGCTTTCTATGTTTTTTTGATGAAGTTCAAACCAACCATACCTCAAACTGTCATACGCTGTTGTAAACAAATATGTCACAGCGATAAAATTAAGAATACAAAGCAACAATTCTGCTTTGATCCAATAAATCTTAGCACCGATTTTAGATGGCTCTGATGGCCAAATGTTTCCAAAACTCTTACATTTATTTATTTATAACATGTTGAGCCACTGATTTATACTGTCGCAATCGGGTAGATATAAATAAAAATACGACTCAGATTTGTCGAAAAATCTATGAAGTTAATGGTGGTAATCTAGTTATTGTGTTTGACGGAACGTATGTGTTTACGATAAAGAGTTCAAACCAAAAATTCCAAAAAGATTCTTATTGTGTGAGTCACAAAAGGAACTTAGTGAAATTCATGCTATGCGTCACAACAAATGGCCTAATAGTGAGCGCTTACGGTCCTTATTCTTCTAATACTTATAGAAATCAAGAAGATGCCAGGAAGTATTTTCAAAAAATTGCGGCCGCGTGATATACTAGTTTTAGATCGAGGATTTTTAAGGAGCGAGATTTGTAACAAAAACCCGTTATGTTGTTGAAGTCAGAAACGCTTACATAAAAAACCAGTGGAAATATTTAAGTGGGCTTAAAATTCATCAATCCCTTTTGACATTAAAAAAAGATTTTCATATATGTGTGGCATTAGTTAACGCTTTTAGTTCAAAAATCGAGAGCGATAAAATTGACTGGAGTGAGATTGGCAATAAAATGTTGAATCAAAATAAAGAGGAAAATGTATTGAATACGATAAGATCACGTATCTCTGAGAGTGCATTTACAGTAGTAAACAATTTGGATCTATATCCAAAACTTAGTTTACATGATTTAAAACAACTTACGCAAGGAACTTTTCATATAAGGATGGCGCCAAGTTATTGTCAATTTCAATTAAAAAAAAATCGGAACGAATTCGTTGTGCGTGTTTGTGAAGAGTCTGCATGCCGAAAATATTGTAAGAATTTATTAACAGCAACTTCAGTACCTATTTTAATTTTAGTCAATTTGCAATTCAATCATCACGTTTTCAATCAAATGTATATCGTAAAGCGTATGTACTTCTGGATTTGCTGGATGATAAGCCAGTCATTTTAGCATACTGCTGTACATGCCAAAATGGTTTAAGAACTGTTGGCTGTTGTAGCCACTTTATCGCTATTTTGTGGTATACGTTGCATATCAACATAAATGAATTTCGCGCTCCATCTGCCAATTTGGATAATGTTTTTGAAAAGATAGAAGCTTATCCTTGAAGTCAATTAGTCAAGCAATTAGTTCTTAACTATAAAAAAATTAGCACTGAATGTAATGTTCAGTAACGGTTAACACCCAACATATTCTATAGCACAATAGTTCCCAATAATAACAATAATTGATTTTAATTTTCGCACTGTGACCTTTGCAAATAGAATTATAATTTTCTTCAAAAATAAGGATATAACTTTCTTAATTAATATAATAATTAGTTATTTTCGAATTAATTTGTTAAAAAAGATTATTTTCAATAAACCACCATTCATAAAAAGTGTGAGGTTATGTGATACTATGTCATAATATGATTTTCATATTATGCCTGTGATATTTACATTGTTTTTTGGGAAATTTATACTGTTTTTCTCCAAAAGTCGGTTAAGCATGTATTTTACACTAATATATGTTGACAGATTACACCGTTATTTTTTTCTGTGTACCGATAAAAAATTGATCTGCACGAATTCATTGAAATAATTGAAACTTTGAATAGGTAAACATAGAAAGAAAGAGACAAAAGCAATGAGAGTAATTAAAAAGAGATTAAAATGAAAAAAAGTGGAGAATGGAAAAAAGAAAATTATAGAAAGTGATGAAGTATCAGGCAGAAGGAAAATCCGGCAGAGGGAATATCAAGACAAAGAAAGAGAAGGAAAAGGGAAATGAGATAGAGTATTTGAGAGATGGGCAATAAGAGAGATAGACAGATAGAAGAAGATAAATAAAGAATAAGAAATGAGAAATGTATCAAAATCTGATTGTTGAGTTGTTTCACAAAAAGTTATAAAATTCTATTACATAAAATATTTCTTAAAATTTCTTAAAATTTTCAAAATATTATACAATACTAGATATCGATAAGATAATAAATCCAAGATTCTAAAGATATAACAAAAATGTCGCAAGATTTGAATTTTATCTGACTTAGAGAAAATTCTTCCAGAAAAAAACATTAGTCTGAACAAGGAACAATTTGAAAAAAGACTAAAGAATTAGGTACTCAGTTAAGCATTTAACATTACATTCAAATATTCTATTGTCTGATATTGATTGAGCTGAGATTTTTCATAATAGGTTTTCCAAACAAAAAATTCATTTCACACTTCAGCCGTGTACATTTCAAATATGTTGGAAATAAAATGTAGTAAACAGCTAAAGGGAGAAAAGTTGGAGCGAAAAGAGAATGGCTTTCAAAACAAAGTTGGCGGTTTTTATTTTCATTAAAAAGGAAGTAAATTTATGAGTACAAAACAAAAGAGGAACGATGAAACGGCAAAAAGGAATAATTGAGAAAAATAAAAATAGCATAAGAGTTGTTTTCAACAATCTATCCAAAGTTAGATACAACAATAGTAGCATCGATTTACCACAAATGATGCTCTATAATTGCTATTTGTATTGTTATTACAAACAAAACAAAAAGTCACACAACAATCGGGTGCATTTATTTGAGATAAGTTCATGCTATGTATACATATATGTAATAGAAATTTCAAAACAAAGAAATATGTACTATATACACAGAACAGTGACGATTGTACTTAAAAATCAGCAATAATATAAACACAGTAAATATATTAAATGTAACACATGGGTCAAAATGTCTTTACACTCGACACGAGTTGGCAACAAGAATAAAATTTTGAAATTTCAGAAAAAAAATTACTTGAATAAAAATTACAGTGCATTTTAACATGCACTGTACACAGTGCATTTCATTTCATGAAATTAGAAAAAAATGTGATAGAAACGGGGAAATGTTCCGCAAAGTTCCAAATGGCGTTTATTAACTTCGTTATCATAATAAATAATAAGCATTTTAATATTATAAATATCTTCTTCGTGGTCTGCCTCTTCCTCTCGGCGCTTTCACTTCAGTATTCAAAATGAACTTTGGCAAACGATACTCATTCATACGTTGTACTTACAACTATCGCGTTAACTGAAACATGGCTGAGAGCCTCCAATACAAACATATCAACGTAATTTTTGCTGGTGACTTCAATATTAACTTGTTAAATAATTTGAACCTAACTTCCGTTATAAACACAAACATCGCCTTAAATTTCAATTTAGTTAATGATGATTGGTGGCCGGGTAAAATGCCATTAAAAATAGACCTAGTTTTTACGAATAATAAAATTAATATTTTTGGTCATTTTCCGGTATTTCATTGCATGATCTGTTATTGTGTTCATACAATATCAAGACTGAAAAAATTGATAGAAATATTGTCATTAGCGGTAGAAAATTCGATGACATTGATTTCAATTAGCTAGCTCGTTGTTGTCGATCATTAAATTGGAATCTGGGCCAATGTCAGAATGTTGACGAAATGGTTTCTCCTTGATCGCTTTGCACGCTATGGATGAAAGAAAAGCTGCTTACGATGATTGTAGATCAAACAATCATAGTGATGCAATTACTCATGAACAGTTACTCGGCATCTATAAGGAGAAAGCCAATAGAGTCAAGTCTCTGATTAATTCTAGTAAAAAGAAGTTAACGGTTGAGAGGTTCAATAACACCAACTCCATGCGTTCTAAAGTGGAGTATTATTGAGGCGCTTGGCTGTTGCAAATCTAGCAAGGATGACAGTAATGACTCAGAAATTTTAAATAATTATAACCTTAATGATTTCAATGAATTATTTACCTCAATTCACTCTTCCCAAGGGGCTGATCTTAATAACTTATCCCTTCCCGTTAACATCCCCTCCACATTTTCCTTTCAAGAAATATCATTCGATGAATTCGTTTATGCTTATAAGCCGAATATAGACCAATCACCATGATTTCTGTCATTCCAAGAATCTTCGCCATTCTTCTGAATAATCAGAAAACTGGTTATTTAGAGTCAAAGCTGCATGAACGGCAATCTGGTTTCCGTAGAAATCATAGTACTACCATCTCACTTTTGAACATCTCTGAGAGTATAAGATCACACAAAAAAAAAATAGACAAACACACTTACAGAAGCTATATAAAAATCGTTGCGTAGCGATTTCCGTATAATTTTTTGCGGCATTATATAGAATGTGTACAATGAGCGACAATATCATTCATTCTCTCTCACACAACAGTGAACAGTTGCAACACACAAGCAGTTAAGATGACAAATGGTTCCAAATCAATCGCATATCAATATGTATTGGTCATTTGGAGTAGTAGTGCAATGCGATTGATGAATGTTGTGTGAGAGAGAATGAGCGATATTGTCGCATTTATTGTGTACAATACACATTCTATATAATTCCGCCAAAAATTATACAGAAATCGCTTCGTAACTATTTTTATATAGCTTCTGTATTAGTGTTTGTATATTTTTCCTCTGTGTGATCGTCAATAAATCGCAAAAAAATTGTTATCTTTGCTTTGTTAGATATAAAAAGCGCATTTCTGTCCGTCCCGCATAACGCACTGTTAAAAGTTTGTGAAGCATACGGTTTTTCTAATAACGCTACGAAATTAATCAAATCAATTTACAGTAATATTCAATAAAAAGTTAAAGTCGGTAATCATGAATCAGAGTTTGTCGCGATCAATAACGGTGTACTCTAAGGTAGTAATTTTGGTCAAACGTTCTTCTCGCTTTTCTTTAACGACACACTTGGTATGTTTGAAAGCCCCCATCGAAGTGGAGGTTGACCAAAAAAATTATGGTATTGAATTAGTAAATTCGGATCTTGCAAAATTAAATGATTTTATTATACGTCGCGGTATGAAATTAAATGGTTCTAAATCAAAAGTAATGATCATAGGTTCCAAATTTTATACAAGTCGGTTAAATTTTGATACGATCGATTATGTAAAAATTGGTGATGAAAAACTTGAGTTTTGTAAGTCAATTAAAAACCTTGGTGTTATTTTTGACGAAAAGTTATCTTTCCATGAACATGAGAAGTGTAAATTGCAAAAAGTGTATGGTGTTTTAAATCGCATTCGTCAATCAAATCATTTTATACCTAATTATATCAAACGTGATATGGATGCGTCGCTCATCGATCCCATGGATTATGGAAATGTAGTAACTTATGGCTGGGGTGCACATGGCGAAACAAAATCAGCGCAATCGTCATCTTGTTGCAAACAATGATAAAATTCGGTATATTTTTGGACTAAAGCGTAGTGAGCATGTTAGTGATTATCGTGATCGCTTGAATGGTTTGACGCCTGAGAGTAGATCAAAGCTGCAATCGGCTGTCTTAATATTCAAGCAGTTATCGAAAAAGTCTCCTAAATATCTGAATCACATGTTTATGCGTAACGGTGAAACGTCGCGTTACCCAGACAACCTTCGCATTGATTTCAATCATTGTACCGTATTTAATACTCGCGCATTCAGTTTTTCCGCAATAAATTTTTGGAATAGTTTACCAATCGAAATTAGAAACAACGATTCATTAGCTTTATTTAAAAACGCGTTAAAAATCATCTACGATCTGTGCAATAATATAAATATTAGTACTATAACTGGAAACTCGCTGTTTTTTATTGAATTTTAACGGAAAAAATACAAATGAATCAATAACATTATATTAATCGAAGTATTGTCCATCGTTAGCCACTACTTTTTCCCATCTTTCTGGTAGCATACGGATTCCACGTCGGAAGAAATCCTCATCTTTTGAGGCGATGAATGAATCGACCCAATTTTTGACTTCCTCAGAAGAAGTGAAGCGTGTACCAGCCAGGTGATTCTGCATCGATCGGAACAAATGGTAATCAGAAGGGGCTATGTCTGGGCTATACGGTGGGTGGGGTAGCATATCCCATCGAAGCGTTTCCAAGTATGTTTTGACGACCTTTGCATCATGTGGCCGAGCGTGATCATGTTGAAGAATAACTTTGTCATGTCTTTGCTCGTATTCAGGCCGTTTTTCGCGCAATGCTCGGCTCAAACGCATCAATTGTCGTCGATAAAGATCCCCAGTGACTGTTTCATTCGGATTCAACAATTCATAACATACCACACCCTTCTGATCCCACCAAATACAGAGCATTACCATAAATCCATGAATATCTTGTTTTGATGTCGATGGTGCTCGTTTGCCGCAATTCACATATGCTGTTTTTTTGCTTGGGGTTGTCATAATAGATCCACTTTTCATCACCTGTGACTATTCGATGCAAAAAACCCTTCCGTTTTTGCCGTTGGAGCAACTGTTCACAAGTGGAAAATCGTCTTTCAACGTCTCTTGGCTTCAATTCATGTGGGGCCCAATTTCCATGCTTTTGAATGTATCCTGCTGCTTTTAAACGTTTGCAAATGGCTGGCTGAGTTACTCCCAATGATTTTGCAAGTTCTTCTTGCGTTTGACATGGGTTTTCATCCAGTAATACTTCCAATTCTTCATCTTCAAACTTTTTCGACGGACCTGGACGTTCTTTGTCTTTCACGTCAAAATCACCACTTTTAAAGCGTCGATACCAATTGTGAAGCAAAATTCTGCGCAAAAACTCTTTTTCTGGTATGAAATTTTCCATTTTTAAGCGCAAAAATAAACACAATGTTATTACTTTCGATAAGTATGACATATATGGTTTTGAAGCTTTATGTCTGTACAACAAAACGTCATATGTGTCAAATCGTTGGACATTTCCTTTGTGACTAGCGACATCTGTCAGAAAAAACAGCGAGTTTCCAGTTATAGTACAATATAACGTAAGCTTCGTTATATGTTGTGCAATTCCTTTACCAATTAGTTTTAAGCTATTTTTCTCCCCCCTGAAAAATTGGGGTCAACTCAAACAGATCGGTAATACTTGAAGAATGAGGTCTCATATTTGTGCGCTCCGTATTTATAATGGATTTCAAACGAAAAGCTGTTATACGTGCTTCTTTTTTTATATGGCTTTCAAGTGTTGGAAGGTACAACACAGCTTCAAAGGCTGCCTGAGATGTAAAGATGCAAGCAATACTTTGTAAATGACTCAGATTTCTCTTTGCCATTACGGGAATGCAGAGCTGTTTCAGTGGATTTACCCTGCTAAAAAGTATTTTGACCACCAAATATGGGACAGTTATGGTCAATGTGATCTGTCAGATATCTATCAATAAGCCTTTCCAACACACACAAAAATATTTGACAATTCATTTACAAATACAGTCAAATTTGCAGGAGAATTATACGATACAAGTATAAACATTATACGAAAATCAATCGTTCCTGTATTGCCTTCTGTATTCGTACACGAATTGTCAAATATTTGTGTGTGTGAATCCCTTCAAAAGTAAAGATGTAAGACTGATAGGTCTAAAGGATTTTGGCTTTGTGTAATCATCCTTCCCTGGCTTGGGAATGAAGACAACATTGACACGCTGCCATTCTCTAGGAATGTCTTATGGAGGCTTTATATATCGCAATGATATATTTTTTAATAGATTTCCAAGACTTTTGTAAAAACACTGGATAGATCCCATCAAATCCCGGTGATTTGTATGGTTCAAATGATGAGATGGCCCATAAGGCTCTCTCGTCATTAATGAGTTCTCCAGTGATATTTACGTCAGTTAGGTTTATTTCTTCAAAACCAAGAGCAGCGTCAACCTCAGAATCATTCACACTTCTGGGGAAGTGTATATTTAACAGAAGTTTGGCTGCTTCCTCATGGGATTTTGTCAAATCTCCATTTGGGTATCTTAGTACACCAGGTTAATTCAAAGTATCCTTTGACAACAGTTTGTGTACCCGTGACATAGCTGCAACGCCCTCTATTTCTCTGCAGTATCTCACCCATGAGTTCTTCTTTGCTTTTTCAATCTCCGAAGAATACTCGTTTCTCTTGGCTTTGTACTCAGTCCATCTTTTTGCTTTGAGTTCTTCTGAACACGTATGGTACCGAAGGAACGCTTTGTAACATTTTTTTTTCACCAAGACTTTTTTCTCCAACAACTTTTACATAAAGTAGCAAATGGTGAATCTCCATCAAACAAAATATCCAAACTATTCTGAATTAATGCTGCATCATTGCCTGATTTCATTTTCATTTTGTCAAATCTAGTTATGAAATTCAAAATTCCGGGAAAATCCGCAATACATACAATACGCCTGAAAGTAGATTTCACTTGCCACTCAATGTATACTTATCATAAGCCTGCCAGATTGCCCGGAAATTTCCGGATTTGCCCGGGGTTTTGTCACTTCTGCCGGGAGAATTCTGCCCGGTCCGGAAATCTGGGTTTTTAAACAAAAGTCCGGAAAAGTCCGGAATTTTCGACGTTTTTTCCTTCAAAAATTTTTTTTTCTTCTATACATTAAATGTATCAATATTGATTGAACCGCTGCTATGATACGAACACACTCTCATCAATCGAATCGTTTTGTTTCATCCATTCACAATAACTAATACGAAAAAAGAGAGAGATTTGACTGTTTATTGTTTACAAAGTTTGTTTAAGCATCGTGAATTCTATGCAAAATTTGCAGAAACGTTTGTATTTCGAATGCATTTGAAAGAATGTATGTCAGTCAGCCTATTCTCATCGTTGCGTTCAGTCGATCCAAATACAAATTAGTGAAATCGAAATATTCGAGTGAAAAAAAATCAATCAAAATGGGTGGCTCCTGTTTGTGGAGACCTGAATTCGCCAAGAAATACCCTGGATTTACTGCAGCAAAAAACAAGAAAGCCGATCATTGTTATTGTACAGTATGTGCCAAAGATATACAACAATATATATTTTTGTAAAAAAAATTGAGAATTTGTCCGGAATTTGCCCGGAATTTAGATTCACAAAAGTCCGGGATTTCGCCTGGATTTTATAAATTTTTGCCCGGGAATTGCCCGGCGGAATTGAATCTGAAAAAATCTGGCAGGCTTAACTTATCAGCTATATATAATAAAAAATAATATATAATATATATATAAATAAATAACAATAAAAATTATCTATTTTTGCATTATTTTGCGGTTTATTGTTAAGTTCGTTCCATTGTAATTGATTTTTTGGTAGCGAATGATTTCTATGGCCAGTTACGTTTGACAAACTTTTTGGATCCCACATAATTTATGCTCAAATGCCGTGTATAACATCGGCACAGATGACGAATCATGGGTCTATGCGTATGAGCCTGAAAGTAGACAGCAGTCAAAGTGAAGTCTGGTCTTTCAAAGTGAACCAAATCCAACAAAAGTTGTTCGCGCATGAAACTTGTTTTTTTGGGAAAAACTGGTCATGTGGCAACAGTGGCACTTGAGGAACGTAGAACGGTTAATTCTGAGTGGTACATGACCATTTGTTTGCCAGATGTGTTCGGTGAAATAAGAAAAACAAATAAGCGCTGTCGAATCATTCTTCATCATGACAATGCGAGCTCTCACACATCTCGTCAAACAAATAAATTTTTGACAACTGAAAACATCGAATTGATGTCTCATCCGCCGTACAGTCCTGATTTGGCACCCAATGACTTCTTCTTGTTCCCAAACATCAAGGATAACCTGCGTGGTCAACGATTTACAAGCGCCGAAAAAGCAGTTGAAGCGTTCAAAAACCATGTTTTGGAGGTGTCTTCCGCCGAATAGCAAAACTACTATGACATATGGTTTGAACGCAATTAAAAGTGTATTAATCATCATGGAGAATATTTTGAAAAACAATAAAGCTATTTTCAAACATAACTAACTTTTCTTACTTTTTGAAAGAAAATTAATAGTAATTTCCCTAGGATAAATACAAAATCAGTCGAAAGCATGACGAAACCATACTAAATTTTCACAAATGCAGCCTAAATACATACAAAATTGTACCAAAAATTTGTCAATTTCATGCCAAGAATCCACCAATTTTGTACTAAAAATAAACAGTTTTCGTACCAAAAAGGATACAAAATCGGGTCAAAAGAAATACGAAATTCATACCAAAATATATCAAAATCGGGCCAAAAATGTAACAATTTCGTCCGAAAATCATTAAAATTTTACTTTCCGTGATTGCATTCCATTGATAAAACAATCGAATTGATGCATTTTGTTTAGCACACAATGAAACCGAAATTCAATGAATGGATTTCTAACGCCATCTATTGAAAAATAAATTCTAGATTATTTTTCAAATTAACAAAAAAAAATATTTAAATATCTTAAATTGTTTATAATTTATTTGGTATAAACCACCAAAAGAAATAGCTTGAAACTATCTGATCAGTGCAATGTGATTGAAAATTGAAAAAATTCTAAAATTTTAGCTTTTTTTCTTGCTACCTTTTCAGCATCCATCACTTCAATTATTCACTTTATTTACAATGCAATGAATATATATCTTTATTTGATTAGAATTTTTCTTCAATTCTGAATTTTGAAACGTAAATTTTATCAACAAGTTGAGCTACTGATAAAATTTCAAATATTGCTGCAATTTACACAGAATACGCGTTCAAAATGGACGTGTACATAAATGAAAGCAAAATGTGTTAAAGAATATTTCACAACTGAATATTGACATATATTGAATGTATTTGGAGAAAAAATTTTCACTATTAATAAACCGATCTACTTTTAGAACGAGTTAATCGCTCATTTTGACAAGTCATGCTTATTCGTATATTATTTCTCCTCATATTTATAATAAATTTTGAAAATTTTACACAATATTTTGCACTTCAATAAATTCCTTTTTAGTCAAACATTTGGAACAATGCAACGTAATAATAAAAGAAAGCGAAATATTGAAATGATGACATCGACATATTATCACAAAGCAAAATATCAAAAAACAACACAGCACCTTTGTGATAATATGTCGATGTCATCATTTCAATATTTCGCTTTCTTTTATTATTACGTTGCATTGTTCCAAATGTTTGACTAAAAAGGAATTTATTGAAGTGCAAAATATTGTGTAAAATTTTCAAAATTTATTATAAATATGAGGAGAAATAATATACGAATAAGCATGACTTGTCAAAATGAGCGATTAACTCGTTCTAAAACCATCAACAAGTCAAGAAAATGAAATAAATGATTCATTAGACTCATTGATATTCGAAGGGAGTGAAGTTGAGAGCGATGAAAATCTACCGGTAATATTACATACACCCATCAATGCATTAAAAATAAATGTTACTAATGAAGTAAAAACAAAGAAAAGACATAAGTGGACCGAGACCGAATGGAATAGCTTAGACGAAGTAGAAGAATATCTTAATTCGGAAGGGTTTGTCCTATTTGATGACAAATTTCTTGTGATGGGTCAAAAATTCTATTTTCGTTGTGAAAGAATACCCAAAAACCGAAAACGTGATGCATGGTGTGCTTCACAATATATAATATTTTTGCCCGCAGACTCAAATAAAATTATTTTGCAATTCAACGGATGTGAACATAACCACAATGCATTGCTCTCAACATACAAACCAAGACCGATTTCAAATAATATGAAAGTCTTCATCACGGACTTGTTTGGTTGTAATATAACAAAATATAGCGCTATCGTAAAATCGCTTGCTAAAGCTAGAGTCGATCAGCAATTATTTGTAGATGAGCCAGACCCGACCGTACGACAAATTACGTATTTACTTGCCAAATACCGTAATCACGATGACCAATCAGTTATAAAAATGGGAGATTTGATGAAATGGTGTGAAGAAAGATCGTTTTTCCCAGTTAATGTAGATGATGCATTTGTCATTGGATATGAATGTTCAACCAATGAGAAGAATCACAGTTTCCGATTTTGTATATCCACGCCACATTTGTTGGATCAATTATCCACTGTATCAGTACTATGCATTGATGCAACTTATAAATTAAACTGGATGGGGTATCCATTGATAATCGCAAGTACAGTGGATAATAAGAATAGATTTCACCCAATGATATATAGTTGTTCATCTCATGAGCGCACGGAAGATAACACATTCGTTTTTGAAACCATCAAAAACGCTATTGCACTGTATATAAATAAAACGTTCAAACCAAAATTATTGGTGGCCGACGGGGCCGAAGCTATTCGTAACAGCTTTTACAAGGTATATAAAGATATTGCTCAAGCCGACGTCATGTGCTTTGCTCACGTTATACGAAATGTGAAAAAACGCCCATTTTCGTCTAAAGCGAATAAAGCACTCATTATCGATGACATACGCAAGATTCAGTTGGCTTCAAGCAAAAGTATTTTCGAGCTGATGACACGCTTATTTTTGGAAAAATGGCAACTTCTGGAAAGTAATTTTGTACAATATTTTAAAAAAGAATGGCTAGGTAAATCAAATATCAACGCATTGAAAAGAAAGCTAACATGTTTTAAAATTAAATTTTTAATCTTCTTAAATTATAAATACTGCAGGTGTCCATAAGAACTGGTTTGAGGGGATATCCGATCACGCACCTTCTACAAATAATGGCGTTGAAAGCCATAATTCACAAATAAAAAAGAAAGTAACGTTCCGGCGAAGATTGCCATTGATAGAATTCCTGTATGCTATGCTCAGTATAACATTTGAAATTTCAAAGCAATTTACCAGTGGCCAACGACACATTGCACTGGAACCATGTATTCCACGAGACATGATGATGCAAGCGGCTCAGTTGGATAACGATGGATTCAAAGCATTCCAAGCGTCCACAAAATCGGGATCACAAGTTCAAGTATTGCCTGCAAAAAAGTGCCCAGATGGGAATTCGAATTATAAATTCTATCAAAGTCTGGTAAAAAGACAATGGGCATCTTTCGACGAGTTCATAACATATGGCTACCAAATGTTTTGGCTTGTTCAATTTACAAATGAGAACTGGAAAGTAAATTCATCATGCACTTGCCCTGTTTACTTCAAAAAACGCATGTGTAAACACATTCTAGCCATTGCAATGCGTGATAAATTAATGATATCGAAAAAGTAATTGAAAAGAAATAGCAGATGAAGTTGAGAAAAACTATAAGGTCATCCAGTATTAATAGGTAATAGGCATTTGCATTCATTTACACCATTTTCTAGTTTTCACACGATAACGGATTCGTCATCCATTGGGGTGGAAAGCTTCTTCAAGATATTCTTGAGCGTCAAACTGTAGATCGCCTGCCAATTGTAGCAACATATCGTATTCATGAGCAGTTATTGAGTACTGCAAAGCTAAAACATAGAACAAGTGTTGCAACAGTTACTGCGGTTCATAACACACTCCGTGATTGGAATTTGTTAAGTAAAGTACAGGCAATTTGTTTTGACACCACGGCAGCCATACTAGAGAAGAAACTGGAAAAAGATTTATTGTATTTTCCATGCAACTATCATATAATCGAACTAATATAAAAAAACCATTTATCGCTAAAGTTACAATCACAACAAATGGAACAAACGTTTCAATTTTCGAACTGCATGAAATGGAAATGACATTGATCCAAACGAATTCCAATCTAGAATGATCGATCCAGATATTACAAAGCATATCAGCATGGAAATAGCTAACGAATGTAAGGAATTCTGTTTGCAAAACAAACAAGTTATCAGTTACAGTAGAAGAAAAAAAAAGAATGATAAAAGCAATGAAAGTTAACGGAATAAATAAAAAACGTGTTATAGCAACTACACAATCTATTCGTGAAAACTATAAATATAAGGAGCTAAGCGACTTTTTTACAGCAAATACCAGAAATTCCTTTACACATTTCGGCATTTCAACTAATTTTCTATCTACTAATCCAGCAACGTGGCCAGAAAATTCAGATTTTAAAGATGGTTTACTTATTTGCCAGAGTATATGTATCATAAACAATTCTGCTGAAACAGCAGTGAAAATTTTCACCAATTACAATAAATTTGAACAAAGGACGAAACCGAACTCCAGTTTTTGTTGCAAGTAGTTAAAAATTAGAATGGAAAACATCATATTGGTTATTAATTAAATAAAAAATACAATGTATATCTTGGGGATAGGAGTGAATTGACGAGTGATAGACTAGATGGTGGTGGTGTTCTATTTGCAGTTGATACAAAATACAATAGTGAGAAATTAATATTGGCTGAAAATAGTGGACTCGAGCATGTGTGCGTAAAAGTTTTGTTTGCATCATATAATGTGTATGTTTTTGCGGTATACATTCGATCAATGCATGAAACAGAAAAACTTTGAATTTGCGGAAACAGTGAAATTAATTCCATTCGAAAATGACTATGTAGTGATTGTGTGTGGCGACTTCAATCAGCCGAATGTCGATTGGGTTAAAGCAGATGATGGTGACTATTATTTGCCAATGAATGTGTCGAATGAAGGTGGTATTGCTGTATTTGAATCAATGCTCGATTGCTGATATATGGCATAAAGCAATTGAAGTTGAAGTAACAATTGATGTGAATGATCATGAACAAATCAAATCAAATGAAATTTATGTTTATGAATCGGCTGATTTTGATTCGATGAATGCATACTTAGCAAATAAAGTTACATGAATGGGGCTAAGTGAAGAGAATGAAGTCGAAAATGCATTTCAATTATTCAAAAATGTTTTATATTAAGCAATGGATATGTATGTGCCGAAAACCATCGTACAAGAAACCACAGATTCGCCGTGGTACACGACAGATCTAAAACATGTAAAAAATTTACGACGAAAAGCATTTAAGAGAGCGAAATTGACTGGTAATTCAATAACTGATTCGTTCATGCAACTTCAAGGACAATTATTTCAAACGTACATTAGTCGTATACAATCGCAAATTAAATCAAATCTGAAATATTTTTGGAGATTTGTTAATGATAGACGTAAACGTAACGATATTCCATCAGTTGTCGAATACAATGATAAAATGGCAGATACTGACACATCGAAAGCTGAATTATTTGCTGATTTCATTGAAAATCAGTACACTCACCCTCCGTTAACACGTTAAATGCTATATAATCAATGCGAAGCAGATTCGTTTGATATTCTCATCGAAGAGGATAATGTACTGAAAGAATTATTGACAATTAACGCAAACAAAGGAGTTGGACCGGACAATATATCACCGAAACTATTGAAAAATTGTGCATATTCATTGGTAAAACCACTTACAACATTGTTTTGCAAATCACTTCGTACTGGTTTTGTTCCAGCAGAATGCAAGGAATCATGAATTGTACCGATATTTAAATCGGATAAAGCAAGCAATGCAAGCAACTATAGGCCAATTGTGATAATACCAACATTATCAAAAGTGTTTGAGATGATTATCTACGACAAAATCGGTGTATTTGTAAACGGTAGAATCACGCAAAACCAACATGGTTTTGTGAAAAATCGATCGACATCAACGAATTTGTTACAAATGGTTAATTATTATACAATAGATTCCATGGCAATTTCCGATTTTGAGAAGGCATTTGATAGAGTTGATCACAACAAATTGTTACACAAGCTGGCAAAATTTGGAATTGGTCGACAACTAGTCAGATGGTTTCATTCGTATTTGACATCGCGCAGACAATATGTGAGTGTTGGTAATGGAAGGTCAAGAACCTTCAATGTTTCATCTGGCGTGCCAGCGGGAAGTATTTTGAGGCCGTGTCTTTTTATTATTTTCATAAACGATATTGTTGATTTCATTACCGATGCTTATGTATTATTATTTGCAGATGATTTGAAATTGATCAGAAGAATAGCATCGCCAATTGATACTTCTTGTTTTCAAAGTGCGATTAACCAACTGAATGAATGGTGCGGCTACATCTAAACCTGAAGAAGTGCTTCATCATGACATATGCAAGAGGAAGACATTTCAATCACTTCTATACGATCGACAATGACCAGCATACGTTTGATAGAGTCGGGATTCAAAGAGATCTGGGTGTGATTTTTGATACGAAGCTCACATTCGTTAACCACATCGATACCATTATAGCCAGATCACGCGCTGCAATGGGCTTCATAAAACGTACATTTAAAAATAAGTTCACAATTGAAACAGCAAAAATCTTGTATTTTGCATTAGTCAGGACCAAATTCGAATATGCATGTATTGTATGGCAGCCATACCACAGAATATATACAGATAGAATTGAATCAATACAAAAAAATTTTATTGAATGGGCGTTGAGATTTATTTTCCAACGTGATGAAAATTATAGATTGCCACGGTAGATGAGATGTTTTGAAAATACAAACATTGTGGAGACGACGTGTAAATGTGTCAATATTTTTAATTTATGATCTCCTGTTGGGAACTTTTGAATCGAATGCACTTAGGGACAGAATTGATTACACAAGACAGAGGTATTTACCAAACCAAAGAGTTTTAAGAAATAACGAATTGATTAGATTAAGAGTTTTTGGAAGTGATTTTTCTCACAATCAACCGTTTTGTGTGTCTTGTAGAAATTCCAATAAAGTAAGGCAACAATTTTTAGAATCAGCATCGAGGCCAATATTTAGATATAATGTGATAAATGTTGACAATTCAGTATTTTTGAAAACAGTGCATTTTTAAAATGAATATCAAATATCTGATTAGCAGTGAGCACAATCGGTTTACGTAGAGTGTCATCCCGTAGTCATTAGGGCTGATGGCTGAGTAAATTGATCGGGAAGTGATGCACTGCCAAAGCGAAGGGAGAAATGAAGAAATGTATATTGTAATGTAAATGTAATGGAATATGTTTTTAATGTCAATCTGTGTTCAGATGAAAAATTAAAAAAAAAAAAAAAAAAAATAAAAAATAATTAAAATAAAAAAGAATTTATGTTAAAAAAAAACGAATATATTGGCTGCACAATTTAAAAACCGGAATTGTTGCCCAAATTAATACATTATTCAAAGTATTGTCCATTGCTAGCCACTACTTTTTCCCATTTTTCTGGCAATTTATGGATTCCGTCGCAAAAAAACTTCGCCGGCCAGGCGGTCAAGAACGAACCAAGTCATTTTTTTCTTTCTTTAAAAACTCACAAGTGCTTCTCAGCCAAGACGTGCATTTGGTCAATGAAGTTTATTTGATTTGGAAGCAGCAATGTCTAGAGATTACAGCGGACAGAAGAATGTTTTTATCTAAATGCTGCTTCAAATTTTTAACATGAACTCTGCAAAAAATCAAGACAATTTCATAGCCCAGAAGCACCACTTTTTTGGATTATGTTTGAATTCTGGCGATATTGTTGTCCTAATTAGGCTGATATCAAAAGGTTATTATTAGAAAAGAGTAGAATGAACATTTTCGTGGGTTTTCACTACATTTTACTTAACAATGTCGCCATCCTTGGAAATATGGGAGAATCCTATAATTCCAAAACGCCATGATCAAATTAAATTTATCTTTGCTTGCCGCAATAGAAAAGGGTTCATTCTTCATTAATAGTGCTCACGGGATGCAAGATTATTGCTTTTTTCACTTTTCTTGTTATGAAATACCACTGCCCCGCAAATGCTGTTTTTCCTCCAATTTTAGAAATTTTCTATCGTGAAAAGAAATTTACTGCACACAACAAAATTAAACAATTTTGATTGATGAAAAATGGCATATATGTCAACAATTTATTACAACACACTATTTAGTGATGCCACCTGACGTAAAAGGCCGGTTACTAAGCTGTACAGCCAATATGCTGATAAAATGTCAAAGAATAAAAAAAATGACAATAAATAGATCTAAACTATTCAAATTTATAAAAACCAACCGAAAAAAAATGAAACAATACCTTATGTGATGCATTTCATTGCTTGAAACTTGTATAATTTAGGAAAATGTGTGTATTTTTTAATTATTTTGAATATCAAAAACAAGTTTCTGAAGCAGGTTCCCGGTACCGTAGCGTGCTGAAATTTCATAGGTATACTCTTTGGAGCATTTTCATCGAATTTAGGAGATATTGTCTGTCATTACGCTATAAAGGAGCTGGGAAATAATGTTGCTATTTGACATTTGTACTTTAGATATTTTTATGATTGGGTTAAGTATTATTGTTTGAAATGTTCAAAAGATGGCGGCTCCAAATGTTTAGTTCATATTGTGTGATTACAATATTTCAAATAATTTTTTTTATTTATCACAAACATTCAAACTATTCCCGGGTGTGACCAGTGTTTGATCCAAACGGAAATGCTCAACGTTTGTGATTGGAAACCATAATGAATGAACTGAAAAAGAAAATATAAATATCGAAATCGAAACAAGAAATGTGAAATAAAATTATAAACTCAATAGTCCACCGTCCGTAATCACCGTCTATAAAATGAAATAAATAAGGACTAAAACCAAAGACTTGTCAAAAACTTCAAACTAAAAGAGAAATAAAAAAAAAAATCGTACAAAAAAGAGAAAATAAACGAATAAGACAGAAAACCCAAGAAAAATTTCTAGCGGAAAAAATTAAATTTTTTGTGTTTTTTTTTGTTTATATTACGCTGACAAAAAAGAAAATCATACATGAGAAAGCAAACATAAAATTACTGTATAATATTTTTTTATAATAATCAATTAATCAATTAATAATTTTTTTGCAAGTTCACAGACAGAACTATTTGTACATCTAGTACGACTTATTTGAATTTTGACATTTTTCTACGTGTGTTGAAAAATTCACAACATTGTCGTACACAGATTTCTATACGTTTTATTGAGCGGGAAGAGGGGAAACATAGCTTTGTGCGAAAATATTTCTCCTTCGCACTCAACTGTATATAAATAGTATAGAAGTATGTGTACGAGTCGTACAGTACGACTATGTTGTGAATTTTTCAACAGACGCAGAAAAACGTTAAATTTCAAAAAAGTCGTAGTAAATGTACGAACAGTTCTGTCAGTGTTGTAGTGGTAGATTTGATTTTATCTAGCAACACTCCACTCATATCATTTTCGATTCACTACAGCAAATGTGTATGTATGTTTTTATGATTTGATTTTGTTAGTAAATGTTTTTTAAATGAAATAAAAATATTTGATTTTTTTTTTGGTATTTTTGCTAAAATTGTCGATGTTAATAATTTGCTTTGCTGAGTTTGATTTAGACTGTTAACTGAGCGATAGGGATAGGTGGTTAATAACACAAAGCATTGTTTTATGTTTTCTTTTGTAGTTTACACTCATTGGTCTACAACAAGTTAAATCAGTTGTTTGCTTAAATGTCGTTTGAAAAGATTTTGCTTTTTGAGTGGTGTTAAAGAAAATTATTACTTAAAATTACACGAAAAGCACAGAAAATGCATGGTTAAAAATGTTACATAAAAAAGAGAACGAGACACAACATAAAATTACATGAATTATTTTTTTAGCAAATAATTTTTTTTTTTTTTTTTCTGTAAATGAATGCAATTAATTTGCTGTAAGTGATTTTTTTTTTTTTCAATTTGATACATTGTTTCTTACTTCATTTGATTTTTTTTCTCTCCACTTTTTTGGGAATTGGCTTATTTTAAAAGAAATGCCTAAAACATTGAAATGTATTATTATACCATTATCAAAGAGAGCAGTTGGTGAGAAAAAAAAAAAAAAAAGAAATTAAAAATTCATTGCATTCGTACATCATATGTTTAGCATATGGATGAAAATATTTTGGCCCTGATAGTAAAGCTGCTTCAGCTAAAACTGGATAACTCATGCTTGGCACCTAAAAATTCAAAATGCATATCAAGACGTAATGAATGTACCAGTTAACGAAGAAAAAAAAATTGAAAATAAAAAATTCCATACTCTTTTCTATTTGCATAAATCATAGTGCAGATTTACAAGTATGTGAACACAATAAGTAGCAATTGAAACAAGAATAATCGTTCCAAAGAATCCTGTTACATATATGTAGCTATAGCTGGCATGTTTGAATGCATTTGGCATTGCAAAAATACCTATAAAAACGAATATTAATGGCCAAATCTTGAGAAAAAAAAAAAAAAAAAAATTGAAATACAAGACAAGTCGTGTAAGTGACAAGTCGTGGTTTTGTGTACGCTCCGTATAAATTATTGAAAAGTATTAATATCTATGTTTATGTTGTTATAATTATAAAGAATTGTTTCTCATCGATATTAGTAATATTTTATTCATCGAAATTATATGAAGTTTGTGCATAAACTGAAAAAAAAGGGAAATTGCTTGAACTCTGAATAGTGTGATTATAATTATTATTGTTGTTGTTATTGTACCTGTTGACGTGCTTAAGCACAATGTCACAATCACAATACAAAATATGTAGTAGAGATGAATGCCCATCGAAAAATGTTAAAGCTGAATATACAACATCGTGCTCAATTTGTAATGATATGTTGCATTTGCCATGTATAGGAGTATTTGCTAGAGCCGAACAAATTCAATCGCCAAACATCAAAGTTACGTATGAAGGAAGCAAATGCTTCAGTACCGCTAATAGATTTTACACCCACAACTGGTAATAATGCAACAAAAACAACACCGAAAGGAAAACGAATTACAATTGAATCGATTATGACCGCAGTAAAAATGCTCAGTGATAACATGGAGACAAATAATCAAAAATTAAACGCCATTGATGCTAAAACAACCGATATCCATAGTACTGTAATGAATAAACCAACCGAAACTAAACTCACAAACCGACCAGAAACAACGCCTAAGCTACCGGTACAACGGAGACTGACAAATTTTTTGAATCCAACACGAAATAAAACGCCGGTTTCAACATTCGCTAATGTTGTTCGTAGTAATAATTTTGCGCAACAATCAGCAAAACGTCCACGCACGGAAAATACATTGGCAAATGTTGAATCAAATGTTAAATTTGCAGCACCGAAACCAAAAGTTGGCACCAAATCAGTAGTTAGTGGACTTAATGTCATAGCAAAACAACAACGGATTGAGAAACCGACATTTTCTAAGGCTGTTTGGGTTTCTCGCTTCGGACCCACAACAAATGAAGATGAAATTGCTGGATATATTGAATCAAACACTTCAGTCACGGATAGATCGTTGTATAAAGTGCATAAATTAGTGAAAAAAGACCGAGACTTGAGCACACTCAAATTTGTTTCATTTAAAGTAGAAGTGAATGAAATTGAATTTGACATTTTGATTGAACCGGATGTTTGGCCTGAGAATGTGATGGTGCGCGAATTTGTGAAAAATGTGACTCTGGGGGATCATCTTTTCCCAGCATTAACCGCACAAAAAAACCTAGCACCATCATCGGAAGCAATGGAAACACAGGAACATTCATTGGATCAACAAACAAACGAGCAGTGCAAATCACCGAACAATTCAGCGACAATGTCAGCAAGTGGCACTGAGCAAAAATTAAACATGTAATTCACAATGCCCATTCCATACGAAACAAAGTTGATGAAATGCGATTGGCAACGAAATCATGTCCATTCCAAATAATAGCACTTTTCGAGACATGGTTGTCAAATAACATCAAAGACATTGAACACTTTTCAAAAAATTATAATGTATATCGTGGTGATAGAACAGAGTTTACCAGCGATAGAAGAGATGGTGGTGGTGTATTAATTGCAGTTGATACGAAATATAACAGTGAAAAAATTATTTTATCGAACCATGATGGCCTTGAACATGTGTGTGTGAAAATTACATTACAATATACTAATATATTTATGTATGCAGTGTATATACGATCGGTCAATGAAACAGCAAAATTTTTGGAATTTGCTGAAACTGTTAAAATGATACCTCATGATGAAAATGATGTTGTGATTGTATGTGGGGATTTTAATCTGCCGGGTATTGAATGGATCAAAGCTGATGATGGTGAATATTATTTGCCAATTAACGTAACAACTGAAGGTGGGATTGCAGTGATTGATGCTATGCTCAGCTGTGGTTTTCACCAAATGTGTAATCTACAAAATCAAGCGGGCAATGTTTTGGATCTAGTTTTCACAAATAAATTTTATGATTTAATACTCATGGAATCATCGAGACCGTTGATAAAATCTGATATGTGGCACCATGCTATTGAAGTTGAAATGACAATTGAGGGCAATGATTTGCAATCACTGGAGCAATCATCGGAACAATATTGTTATAAATCAGTTGATTATGAGACAATAAATGAGTTTTTAGCAGGAAATGATATTTTATCACACATTGACCAACTAGATGACATTGAGAATGCGTTCACAACGTTTGGTAGGGTCATACATGAAGCAACTAGTATTTTTGTACCAAAAGTCATGGTGCAAAAGAGTACCGATCCACCATGGTATACAAAAGAATTGAAGCATCTGAAAAATGTTCGAAATAAAGCATACAAGAGAGCAAAAACATCAGGAAATTTTGAAGAATACAATTCAATCACCGATTTTTACATCCAGCTGCAAAGTGAGCTGTTTAAAACGTATGTTGTCCGAATTCAATCGCAAATAAAATCGAATCCTAAGCATTTTTGGCGTTTTGTAAATGATAGGCGTAAAAGGAATAATATTTCGTCTGTCATTGAATACAATAATGTAACAGCAAACACTGATGAATCAAAAGCGGAACTGTTTGCTGATTTTTTCGAAAATCAGTATACACAAGGAGACGACATCGATATAAATTACTTGCTAAATCAATGTGAAGAGAATTCGCTCGATTTTGAAATTGAAGAAGATGATGTATTAGACGCGCTGCAGTCAATCAATGTGAATAAAGGTTCTGGTCCGGATGGCATATCACCATTGTTCTTGAAAAATTGTGCTACATCATTAGTAAAACCATTGACATTGTTATATTGTAAATCGTGGGAAAGTGGTTGTGTTCCGCCTACATTGAAAAACTCAAGAATAGTTCCAATATTTAAGTCCGGGAAAAAGAACAGCGTACAAAACTATAGACCAATTGTTATTATACCCACATTGGCAAAATTGTTAGAAATGATTATACATCGAAAAATTGAATCTTACGTGAGTGGAAAAATAATTCAAAATCAACATGGCTTCGTAAAACATCGATCAACATTAACTAATTTGCTGCAAATGGTGAATTACACGATAGATTCAATGAATGCAAAATGTCCAACACAAGTTTTATACACAGATTTTGAAAAGGCATTTGATCGAGTAAACATCAAAATACTACTGCAAAAATTGGTAAAATTGGGCTTTGGACGAGGATTAGTTAAATGGTTCTATGGTTATTTAACAACACGGACGCAATTTGTTGTAATCAACGATGGAAAGTCTAGAACTTTCATTGTCACATCTGGTGTACCGGCGGGAAGTATTTTGGGACCTTGTCTCTTTAATATATTTATTAATGATATTGCTGATATTGTAACTGATGCACTTGTATTACTTTTTGCAGATGACTTGAAATTAATATTGCGAATTACATCGTCCTATGATGCCCACACTTTTCAAAGTGCAATTAACCAGCTGCACAAATGGTGTATGCTTAACAAACTTTATTTAAATCTGAAGAAATGTTTCGTCATGACATTTATGAGAGGTGGAACTACATTGAACTGTAAATACACGTTCAACAATGGGCAGCATATTTTTGAGATAGTTCATCTGCACAGAGACTTGGGTGTCATCTTTGATCCAAAATTGACATTTACAAATCACTACGATGCAATAACTGCGAGTGCACAAGCGGCAATGGGTTTTATCAAAAGAACACTTAAAAATAAGTTTACAATTGATTCGGCTAAAATGTTATATTTTTCACTAGTTAGAACAAGATTAGAATATAACTGTGTTGTGTGGCAACCATACCACCAAATGCATTGTGATAGAATAGAATCAATACAAAAAGATTTTGTTATATGGGCATTGAGAGAAATATTTCAAAGAGATGAAAATTTTAGATTGCCACCGTATCAAATTAGATGTGATTATTTAAATATACAACCGCTTTGGAGACGGCGAATAAATGCCTCAATATTTTTAATTTATGATATTTTATTGGCTGAAATAATTTCTACTGCATTAAGAGAAAGAATTATTTATACACGACTTCAATATAATGTAAACCAAAGAAATTTAAGAAATAGTGAACTGATCAGAATAGGAGTATTTAGAACGGAGTTTGCTTATAATCAGCCTTTTTATGTTGCATGCAGGAATTTTAATAAGATAAGACAACAATTTTTTAACTCGGCATCGAGACAAATATTTAGAAATAATGTAATTAAAGTAGACAATTCAGTATTCAACTTGTAAATTTTGAAAAGAAATGTGATTATATATGATGTTAAATTGTCGCCACTATGTAAATTGTAATATGATGAAATTATCAGTCTGACGTCAGACATTGAAAATAAAATTCAATTCAATTCAAATACAACAATGATATTCTGTTGGAAAATTCTTTGTTTTATATAAATGCAATTTTACAATTCAATACCTGTTCCTAATGCGGCTTTTAAAAAATGTAATAGAGTCTCCATATTCCTATGTATGGAATTACCAGATAAATAATCAAATGAAAAAAAAAAAAAACAATAAATGTTCAAAGTGAAAAAAAAATGTAGATAAAAAATCTGATTTTTATTCACGACAATGTGAGGTTATGTTGACAATTTCTGGAATGTCATATTCAGAAATATATATACGCAACAAAATATTATTTTTTTCGTTTAAAAGCAATTTTCGAAAGATAAACTTATATTTTTTTGTCTTGTATTTTGTTCAAAGTTATTTTTGTTTCTTTTTATCACAATTTCGAATTATTATTTCTTTCAAACGAAAACATTTTAGCGAGGAAAATTAGTGTAAAAAAAGCAATATTAGTATTTTTTTATGTTGGCTAGTTTCTATGCTCTTTATTCATATATTTGGTGCCGCCATCTTTCGAAAATTTCAAACAATAATATTTAATCCAATCATAAAAATATCTAAAGTACAAATGTCAAATAGCAACATCGTTGTTTGACTTTTTTCCCAGCTTCTTTCAGTATACTACTGTGGGCAAAACCTACCGGGAAATTTAAATTTAAACTTCATTGGTCTTCCGATAGGGACAAGTGTTTTTATTTTTAGGTTGGCAGTACTGTCTTTGACATCTGTGTCAAATTTCATGACAATATCTCTATTTTTCAAGTAGTTTGGTTTGTGATTTGTGAGCAACCAAAAGTGCATTTGGCGATTTTGCACATTTTTTCCATTTTTTTCTCAAAAGAAGTTATAATAAATTTTGTTTGCAATATCAAATTTCGACAAACAGATCTTTTGAGATCATATATTGAACCTTCCTCTATCGAACTGTAATAAGATCCAGGTTTTTCAAACGACAGAAAATTTTCCTAGAAGTTGAAGAACACCTAAACCTCTGAAAATCGGCTTGAACGACCATCAACATCAAAAAAATGAGAAAATTTTCAGTGAAACATCGTCGATGAACTTTAAGAGTGATGGTTAGATCTCTTGGTTCTCCATATAAACTATGAACACCGTTTCAAAAGCTTTTTTTTAAGTTAAAAGTTCCAATTCACGTTTGGTTCCAAAACCATGAAATTTCTTCAATCTTCATTTCGGCTAAAAAGACCGCTCCGGGGACATCGTTTTGAGTCGATTGAAGAGATTCAACGTGAATCGGCGCGCGCTCTGAAGGCCATCCCTGCCAGTGACTTTTTGGCATGCATCGAAGATTGGAAAATACGTTGGCATAAGTGCATTGCGTCGGGAGGGGATTACTTTGAAGGCGATGAAATTGATTTGGAAGAATAAAAAAAGAATTTTTGAAATATAACCAAATTCCCGGTAGGTTTTGCCCACAGTAGTATGTCATTTTGCTGAAGTGTAAACAACAAAGATTTTTTTTGCTTCAAAAATGTCGAAATTCGTGCCTGAAAAAGTGGTTTTGCGGGGAACTTTAATAACCTTCTTTCATTTGAAGAAAACCGCTGTTGAAAGTTATCGTTTGTTAGTAGAAGCTTACGGTGAACATGCTTCAACTCAAAAAACTTGTGAACGATGGTTTGCGAGATTCAAAAGTGGTGATTTTGACTTGGAAGACAAAGAACGGCCAGGTCTTCCAAAAAAAATTGAAGATGCAGATTTGCAAGCATTATTGGATGAAAATCCTTGTCAAACGAAAAAAGAACTTGCAATGGAGTTGAAGGTTGATCAAGCAACTATTTCTAGACATTTGCATGCAATGGGAAAAATTCGAAAGCTGGGAAAATGGGTGCCACATCAATTGAACGAAAATCAACTCAGAGCAAGAATCGAAACATGCAAAAAACACCTTGCTGAGCACAAAAAACATAGTTTTTTGAGTCAAATTGTTACTGGCGATGAAAAATGGAACTATTACGACAATCCCAAGCGTAAAGCAGCGTATGCAGGCCAACCAGAACCTTCGCAGTCAAAACGAGAAATTCATTGCCAGAAGGTTATGCTGTGCATTTGGTGGGATCAGGAGGGTGTTGTGCGACTAAACAAGACAAAGTTTTTTTTCACGATGATAATGCCAAGCCACATCGTGCAAAGATCGTTAAAAAAAAGAAAGAACACTTCGGTTGGGATCAGCTTGATCAACCCGCGTACTCTCCAGACCTTGCTCCTTCGGACTACTATTTGTTTCGATCGATACAAATTGACCTGGCCGATGTACGCTTTAAAAACTTTGAAGAAATACAAAAATGGGTCGCTGACTGGATAGCTTCAAAAGATAAGGAATTCTTTCGACGCGGAATCCACTAACTTCCTGAAAGATGGCGTGAAGTCATAGCTAACGATGGAGAATACATTGGTTGAAGTGCTCATTCATTTAGTTATGAAATAAAATTTTCTTTTCACCGAAAAAATCGACATTTTCTTTGCATACACCCAATATCTTAATTCATTTTATTTGGTAAGTCATTACCAGTCTTCCCAAACACATTCACATGTTTGAAAAACTCCATTGGATCGTTATTAATCAATTCCTCTATTTCCATTTTATTAGTCTTATTACTATAGGCAAAGCGAGAATGATGATTATTTCGTGTGTAAGCAACTTAAAAGAAGCTGTGTGTTGACTGAAGAAAAATTGGGCCCTTTTCGTACTGACTTGACATTTACAAACCTGAAATTATCCATAAGATGGCGATACTAGTGTACTAAATATTAAAAACTTACAAATACAAAAAACAAACGAAAAAATATCATGTTAATACTAACAATTAAATGAAAAAATATGAATTTTAAATAACATTTGAAAACATGATAGCATTATTAGGAGAAAGAATATCAAATGTCACAATTTGAAAATAATTCCCAATTATTTATTCCGTAAAATAGTACTTTTGAAATTTTCAATAGATGGCGCGACCGAACTATAAATTTGATAATAAGTATTAACGATAATAATCGTTTTGAAGTGATTGGAACAATGAAATATTGACATGTTCCTAATTAAATAATTGATATTATGTGTGCAAACAGAAAAGAAAAAAGTGCATTGAATCAAATAAAAATTAAGGGAAAAATGTTGAAAAAAATATTGAAAAAAATATGAGAAAAAGAAAAGAAAAGGAAAAAATGAAAGGCTCCGAGGAAAAATGTTACAAGGAAAGGTCCCGTGGAAAAATGTTATTATTCAATGTATTTGTTGTTGTTTTTTGTATGTTGAATACACTGAATAATAACATTTTTCCACGGAACTTTTATTTATTTATTTCACCGCCAATAACTGGCTGAATATAATATAGTACATTATAAAGTTTAAAGCAAATTAACAATTAACAGTTATCAAAAATATTGTCAGGTACATCAAATAGTCTTTTCTTAAATTCATTTCTGTTGGAAGATTCAATAAACAATGTTTTCACAATATTGGCATATCTACAAATAAGTGTAATTGGAGCATTTAAATTTCTACTTAAGTCGTTGGAAACTCTAAAATGCTCAGCGTTACGAAAATTACGTGGATTTGAGTTAACATAAAACAAATTTTTTACAAATGGACAATGAATTTTCTCGGTTAACAAATCATACATAAACAATAACGCGAAATTGATTCTGCGTCCACTAAGCCTTTTCATATTTAGCGACCTTAAACGGTCATCATAGGGCAAAATTTGGTAGTTGTTAATCCTATTCGGATATTCACGGAGCGCATACATTGAAAATTGACGCTGAATTCGTTCAATCAGATCAGATTTAGTTGAAGAGATATTCATCCACACCGTACTAGCATAATCAAGGTTTGGTTTAACAATTGCAGAATAGATTGCCTTTCGTGTGGTTTTGTCATCTATATCACGCGAAAACCGTTTCACAAAACCCAGTGTAGAGCTTGCTTTAGAACTAATCAAGTCTATGTGATTTTTAAAATCCAGTTTATCATCAATCAACACACCCAAATCTTGTTGTTCAAATTCCGTAGAATTTGTAAAATAGTAATCAGCGTATGAGTAAAATGGTTTGGGTTGGGTTCTTCGACGGTGAATTGAAAGGATTGAGCATTTATGAAGATTCAGATGTAAATCATTCATGTCACACCAATCCTTTAATGAGTTGATTGAAGATTGAAGTTGAGAAGAATCTACATCATTATTCACTATTTTTGCCATTCGTACATCATCGGCAAACATTGATAAAAACACCTCATTTGAAACTACAGATGGCAGGTCATTTATGAATAGTAAGAAAAGCGTTGGACCAATGTGGCTCCCTTGTGGGACACCCGAGACGTGGAGATACACTGCGAAACACAATACGCGTAAGGTGGAAATTTACACAGTGTTCAAAAAATTTAGCGATTGTCATTAATTTCGTAATGCATCTGTAATTCTTTATGTCCGATTTATCGCCTTTTTTTCTGTGTAACATTTTTTCTCGGAGCCTTTCAAATATGGAACAACAATGTCATTTGCTAATAATAATATGCCAGAATCCAGAGCCTTTTTGACACAGTAGACAGCGAGCCAACCTTATATAATTATTTACGCTGAAGATATCGAAAGGTTCGATTCTTGCATTGGGCATAATTATTTATCTTCTTTCTATATTCATTTCCAGTTTGTTCTTGTCATTCACATTTTATCCCTTCGAGCTCTTTATATTTTCGTTATTTGTAAATATTTGATCATATAAAAAAGGCAAATGTATCACATTTCTCTCCTTTTTTCTCATTTTTTACAACAAATGACTAATTGCAATACTTTGATGCACACGGTATTGTACAAATGTGCGGAAAACTGAAAATCGAAAAAAAAGAAAAAAGAATTGAGCTCAACAGAGAAATGTAAGGAAATGGCTTGTTGCGTGACTTCCAACGGTAATGCAAGTTCTTCTTGCGTTTGACATGGATTTTCATCGGGCAATACCTCCAATTCTTCATCTTCGAATTTTTTTGGGCCTCTTGGACTTTCTTTGTCTTCAACGTCAAAATTACCACTTTTGAAGCGTCGAAACCAGTATTCACACGTTTGTTGAGATGGAGCATGCACACCATAAACTTCACGCAGCAATCGATAAGTTTCAGCTGCTTTTTCTTCCAATGGAAACAGAAGAGTAAAGTTTCCCGCAAATTTCGTTTTGTTGGCACCATCCTGGGGTCCTGACAGAACATGCCATCAGCGCCGTGTACTCGAGATGAAAATATCTATGAACTAAAATCGAGTTGAAATATCTGTAAACTAAAATTCCAATACATGGCGTTGGGTGACGTAATGTTTATTTCGACATAAAATTATGAGTGGAGTGTAAAAGGAATAATTTTAAAAATAAAATAAAAACAAATTACAACAAAATATATTAATAAAGTTTTTATAATTTTAAATTAATTAGAAAATTTAAAATAAGTTCGATGAATTTATAACCAAAAAGAAAATATAAATCCGGATTATAAATATTATGTGTTATTGCCAAAATAGTTATCAATTGTTCAAAGCGGATTAAAGAGATTTATCTGAATCAACGTGCGCATGTATTAGTATTCGCATTAGAATTTCGATACAACGATTGAAACAATTTTGTTGTTTCGTAATTCCAATGCGAATACTAATACACGCGCACGCTGATTCGGATAAACCTTTTGAATTCGCTCTCGACAATCACCAACTGTCAAAGTGAATTAATTCATCGATTCAATAACAAGCATGTTCAAAGTACCATTTTTGTTTGGTTTTTTTTTTTTTATTTTCATTTATAATTATTTTTTTTCTAATAATAATATTATTTTATATAAACTATAAGCCGACTATAATTATTTTTTTTCATTTGTAATTCTGTAAAATCGCTATTTTACAATGTTTAGTTGAATAATTGCCCAGTCGTTTTTGTGTGGGTGGATTCAGCAAAGAAAGTTACAATATTTAATGTGCGTCAAATTGTATGATATGAACTAACGAGATTTGGTTCCCACAATAATAAGCGAATGTTTGAGTGAGACATCAAAAAAGCAATGAAAATATGCAAAACTAGATATCAAATCTGAACACATTAGACATTACAACAAAAATTTTAAGTTGAAAAATTCCATTTGAAATGTGAAGCTCACTTTGTACGAAGATGAACCACACATGGATTCTGGTTTTGGGTGCGAGAGGTCAAATGTTCGATTCTCTGTTGAGCTGAACATTTTTTTCTATTTTTCGATTTTTTTTTTCATTAAAATTGCTTTGATTGTTGGTGATTTTTTTTTTCATGTTTTAAAATAGTTTTTCAATAAAAATTATTATTATTCCAAAAAAAATATGGTACAAAACAGATCTATATTTACGAATTCAACGAAAAATCTTTCCATATTTTTATCATAATAATTTATAAGTGAAAATTTTTTGAATGAAGCATTTTACCTTTATTTTTTAAATGGTTTAATTTTTCTATCGCTTCTTTCGTAACTTGATTAAGATTTTTTTCTAGATTTTAATATCAGCTCTAATGAAGTTAAGAGGAGATTGATTGAATTGTTTGAAAAACCTATGGTTTAACTTATTTAATGGTTTGTCTCATTTGGATTCATTTTTGTAGTTCAGCAGTCGCAGTCACTTGCTACGAAATCATTAGGATGGGCAATAGATTGCTGATTTGATACAATTATTGAATCGACTATTTTATGTAAATTAATTGTAAATATTTTTTCAAAATTTATTTAAATAAACCACCTTTGGCAAAGAAGCGCTGTTTGGTGCAGTTATAATAATAATAATAATAAATATTTCATTTCACACCAACTTACATTTGGAGTTAAAAGTATATGTCTCATTCAAATTCTATTCGTTGCCAATAGTTTGCACGAAAACTAGCCAAATTCATTATTTGAGCTCACTTTGACAATTACAGAAATAAAAGAAAAAAAATTCATATATATGATAATTTTCCATTACTGAAATGTTGGAAGACAAACGGAATATACCTTGCTATGTAGTGATTCACTGACATATCGATTCGACTATTGCGCCTTGTTTGCACTTTTCGGCTATTTAAGCCTGCGCAACGGCTGAATCGATGTTCATTGTTATAATAAGATCACGGCGTAACGCTTGTCGTATGCCCTCACAATGTAACCTGAGCTCTTATTTTGTACTTTACAATAAATCAAAGTATAACAAGTGTTATCCATCAACTGTATTTTTCATCAATATCACTCACGATCACAACAAAACCATTACAGCTAATGAATGCATTTTATTTATATTTGGAGCATTTTCAGTTATTCTTCTTTGTTTATTAAAAAATATTTGTAATTTTCAATGGTGTTTTTGTTAATTTTGTTCAAAAAATAAAAAGAAATGAAAAAAATCTACATTAGGTAGTCCTCGGACATTTTTCAAAGCAAGTGGCAAAGTAAATTACAAAATAACTTTCTTTCAATTTGATCTTCAGAAAGTTAAGTTTTCGTTATATTTGTATTTATGGGACATTTGCATGAAAAAAATTGCATTCACCTTGACTTATGTTCGAATTCACACTTAATTTTTCTCGGGGTCTGAATCATTGAAATATTCATAAAATAAAGACATTTCGCTTTTTTTTATTTATCCTATACCTAGGGGCTGCTGACATACAGGGACAGGGCTATTGTATACTTGCAAATATGGTGAATATTTCTGTATGTTTTGTGAATATTCACCGTATGTATCATGTATATTACGCATATATACACCCAGAGGAATTTGACAGTCAATATTCCAACATTTGATTTCAAATTTCATATTTCCAACGAACGTTGTAATATTTACAACCATGGTTGGAATTCTATCATCACAGATTTGTTTGCACTAATACCGATCCGCTTGAGCGCGCAGTTGGAATGTTACACTTACAACCAAATGCGCAACTGCGTTGGTATTAGTGCAAACAAATCTGTGATGATAGAATTCCAACCATGGTTGTAAATATTACAACGTTCGTTGGAAATATGACATTTGAAATCAAATGTTGGAATATTGACTGTCAAATTCCTCTGGGTGTATTTATAAACACTGTGTATTTGCGTGAATATGATGTATGTATATTCTAAATATTGACAAAAAGAGTTAAAAGCCCTTAGTCCTATACTTTCTTCAATTTGTCTTAAAATACCTGTCAAAAGAAATTGTTGTGCAAGAGCCACTAGGTGGAGTGTAGTGTTCATAACAAAAGTTATAAATCTTTTCAATTCCAAAATCCTTCATAATAAAAAAAATAAACAAAAATATTGAATCTTTATAATAAGTTTGAAGTATTAATTTTTCTCGGATATTGTATCTAGGCCGACACAAATCGGTGTAGTAGAAAAGCGCCATCTGTTGTATATTTCAAATTAAGTACGAAATTAGTATAATTTTGGACAATTGTTGTAAAAGGGCTCATTAACACACAGGTTCTTTGTTATCATCTTATTTAAAACACAAAAAACAAAATCCACCACACATAATGACAATATTCAAATGAAATAAACGACGACGCTAAAACTAGTATGCGATTATGTATAAACAATACCGAAAATCGCATGACAACCGTACTTTAACCTGCGCTGCAGGTTTGTCAATTTACAATACCAAATTCAGTATGGTCTTATGTGGCAATACTTAAGAGTGTATCTAGTTGTTATTGGTTTATTATCAGCTAAAACAATATTTCAATGGAATCCGGTCATGTCATAAAATTATCAACATAAATATAGCGATTTTTACTATGGTAAGCGAAAAAATATACATCATTTTAAAAATGTAACTATGAAACAATGAGAAAACACTAAAAATATCTTGTGCTTCACATGCACATGAGATTGCTTTAAACGAAACATCATTGTATACAAAATACAAATCTTATTGGCAACATTAAAACTGTTGATTTGTTCTTTAGAACATAGAGAATTTAAATGCTGTTATCTCTTTGTACTGCATAAAACAATTCATTTGTGGAACTTGTCATATTATGTTTATATACATTTATATACATATATGAATGACTCAGTTCAATCAGTATCCAGAACCTTTAAGGAACCGAAAAAAAACTCCATTTATGTGTGTGTAAATAAAATGTTCTAGAAAAAGCACAATCACAAAAAGGTGAATGTTTACAGATATTATTCACAATCTCCTGAATTGAGCAAATATATAGACCCCAAACGTTACGTCGTCTTGTTGTCTAACCATTCATTGGTGTCATGACTCTGAGTATCGACATAACAGTTTGCCATTTTTTCTTCTACTTTATGTTTACGATCGGATAAAGAACTAGCATTATACGATTAAATTCCCATGGTTCATGTCGTTTCATTTCATTACATTCCACCGCACAAAATCTCATGCGAACATTGATATAGAGTCGCGTTCATAAGCAAAATTTCTATACATATTTCATTAGAACGTTCAACTGAAGCTAAACCTTCCCATCTAATCCATATGAATGTGCAATGTGCATGTATTCGAATGAGCGATTTTCTTTTGTCAGCGTCAGCGACGTTGTAGCTTTTATTTTTTTCGCACTCTCGTTATCTTCCCGTTAGTGTACGTGGCTGTACATATTGCTGCCGGCAATGGCGATGTTGATGATGAGATGCTATGAAATACAAAATCTTACTTTTTATAACGTATTCCTGAAAGCGTGCTTGTGCCCATTCACTTATAAAGGTTCTTTTTGTATATATCGACATGTTTGCACGAAAACTGGAGAAAAAAATTATAATAATCATAATAAGAAATAGAATAAATAGAGAGACAAAAAGAGTTGGTTAAAACAAAAGACCGTATGGAAATGAAAATGCTACTCTCTACATAAAAACAAGGGACCAAGACTATGATGTTTTTCTTTTATTCTATTGTTTGCTTTTGAATGGATGAAAATGTAGTGTTTTATCGAAACTCAGATTTTCTGATTGCTCTGAAGACGTGAACCAACGTTTGTAATTTAGCCTGTTAAGTGTATTCAATTGTTTGTTTCGGTTGACAAAGAAGAAAAAAGGCATATTTGCACGTTCTTTCACTTTGCTATCAACAATGCTGTAATTTCGCTGTGCGTTTATTATGTACTCAAAGAAGCATTATATTGCGTTAGGTAAGTGTTTACTGTCACTATATGCTTTTTGTCAGCTGGCTTTTGTAGCGATTATATATTGCTTTGAATATAAAATATCGACGGTATAAATTTAAATTCACCTTTTTTCTTTCTCGGTCTCGCATTTCATATATAATAGAATTTTTGAATAGCTTCAGCCATATACGGTATACTTTAAAGGTGTGATGTCTCGAGGATATTGTTATCGTTAATTTATCCGAAATAAATGACTGAGAGCTCGCCTCTCAATTTGAATTCGTTTAGATTCCTATCTTATAAAATGGGTTTTCTGAACTAGATAAATCTCTCGCTCTTTTCATGAATCTATCACTCAATGCATTTTTTTTAACAACCACATGTTATTGCTATTACTGTAGTAGTAAACTACTTCAACAGTTTGATTTGACAAAATCTATATACCCAACATTGGCTCAGTCGATAAATGTATTCAAAATCAATGATTATTTTAATATAAGGGGTAAGCAGGGCAAAGGGACAATGTGAAACAGTCGCCATATCTTGCCATAGAGAACACAATCTGTCGAACTAATTTCACTTTAGTAATATACAATTAATCAAAATTGTGACGTTTATAAGTTTTTCACTCACAGTCAGTTTCGATTCCATTTCTTGTCTACACCGAAATTGTTATTGACGGACGTTCGTTGCCGCTCTTCACTCAGTTCGATTTCAGTCGACTTACGCAGATGTATAAATGTATTGGCGATTGCGAATATACAAGTTGCGTTTACACCAATATTAGTGTAAACGATTTACTTTGAGAGGTAAACGTGCCCAATACACTAACGTACAGAGTATCATAACTCCTGTATTTGTTTGTGTGTAGTAATGTGAAATGGGTGCTAAACTTCAGTACTTACATGAGACAAAACGTTTTCAAAATTTCATTATGTTTGTATTTTTTTTATTTCCGTTGAACATTTTAACTCGATGCAAAGTGAGGCAGTTCTGGTTTGCGTTATCACCACTTCGCTTCATATCCGAAGCATACAAATAATGTTTTCTTAACAATTTTTTTTTTTTGATGTTGTACAGATGGTATGAACTGTGTATTACTTCGCCGCGAGAAATGTAGGCTTGGAAAATCAACTCCAAAACCAAAGAAAAAAAATGCAAGATACATCTCACTCTGCCACGTTCTCCCCTATTAGTTACCAAAAAATAATTGCTGTTTATAAATGCAGTATCAATGATGATTATCATTTAAATAACTGCATTGATTTTCATCAACAAATAGTTAAGGGTGCCACAATGGATTTAAGTTTTGACGAGATCCATAAAGACTCGGAAAGAGTTCAAAGTTTCATAAAGATTTGATTTATAAATTTGACAGAATCATTGTATTTTGAAATTGCTGACACCAATAATTGATCCAAGTTTTCTATGTTCAAATGTAGAATTGTGATCATTTTTTTATCAGTTCAACTAACGATTCAACCAGTATCGCCTGTTCTACAAAGTTCCCTTGTTAAAATTAAATGAGTGTGTGGGTTGAGTGACTTTTGTATTTTGTATGAAATCTAATCGATCTTAATCACTTATAATCGAACCGATTAATTTGGGACAACGTTGTATATCCGTTTGTTTATTTCATTAGACATTTTTGTTGAAAAAAATCCAAAGACGTTTAAGCTAATAGACGTTTTTGATTTTTATATTAGACGATTTTGTCATTAGATATTTTTATAAATTTTATTTTTAATTTGATGTTTTTGTTAATTTTATTAGACGTTTTATGAAAAATGCTATTAGACGTTTTTGTCATTTTTATAACACGTAATTAACCTTTCTTTAATAGTTATTTCATATTAATTCAATATGTATAAATAATTTTTATACATATGTAAAATTGTTAATTATTATTAACACATACTAAATATTAATTATGATTAACAATCTCTCTTTAATTAAACCGTAATAGATAACCAAAATTAAATGATATAAATGCGGTGAAACGTAGATACTACGTGACCATTTGTACCTCCGAAGACACATTTTTGTGGCTATCGAAAGCAAATTTGAATGCGTGGTAACCAATACTTGCCCTGCGTTTCACTGCTTTGAATGATATAATATGTTTATAAAATAATAAAAGTGTAAACATACATTGTTAGTAGTTAATATAGTTAACTGATAGAATACCCCATTCATAATGAACCCCGCCCCGCAATCGCTTTGTATTTTCAATTATAAAACGTTTAATATTTTTTCAAGATGGTTGGAGAAAAAAAACAATAAAGCAATTCAATAGCTCTACTTTTGGAAAAAGATTTCATATGAGTTACTCTCAGAGAGTAATATTCGTGATATCAATTTATATCAACAGTTTTTTGTTTTACTTTATCACTCAGAACACTTAATTCACGCATATATAAATTTTATATTATATTATAACAAAAGCAAAAGTAACAAAACGAAACTATTTAGTATATACTAGCTATCATTGCATATATGAACAACAAACCACAAAATAGGGCTTCTATTTTCATTTCATTTATGGAAAGTTTTATCTAAAGTGGTATCAAATAGAGTTTAGCACACATTTGATACGAATTTGCAATTCGATATAACATATTCAATTCATCAGAATTTATCGTTCAAACTAAAATCTGTAATTCTGTGAAATGAATGTATGCAATATATATATAACGAGCTTTGTTTTCTAAATGAAAAATTCAAAATAAAGTTTTAAATAAAATTGATAAATTGATGAAATATTAATATAAATATGCTAGGGATGAAATCATGCAGTAAATATTTTATAGGGAAATAGCCATAAATTTACTCAATCAAAAGGTTTTTGTGCTTTCAATATGCATTTCATTGGATTGTTCAATATTTTTACTAGTAGTATATGAATGCCGCTCAGATCCACGTTTTTAAGTATTAGTGTACAGCCTGTACACACATATACACATAACCATATACTCTCTCTCACACCTCTCTTCAATATTGTAGTACATGGAGAGCAACGACAAAAACACTTCCGAATACTATGCACAATCAGATGCAACTAAAAGTTGTATTATTCCATATGTGATGTATCTACTGGTTTTGAACTGTTGTGTGAGTGACATCAATAGCTGTTCTTACCAATATGTATGCATGTGCACATATGTTGAAAGCAACGACCAAAATACATCCGCATGCTATGCATATTCATTTACTACGTGGTTTGATAAGTCCCGGGACTCGACACGAGATGGCGACACAAATGGCGCTTCGTCTCTAAAGTGTAATATGTTTTGGCCAAACAAGTGCAGCAAAATGTCAAAGTGTTTACTACGCGCTTTTTATGTGCCCGTAACATTTCGCACCAAACATGTTTGTGGTTATGTAAATCTGTCATGTTTGCTTCATACTGTTCGCAGTGTTTGAGCCGAAATAATAATAAATTTGGAAAATTATGGAACAGTTTTATAGTTAATTTGTTTTATAGTAAAAGCGTTCAATTATCAGATAAAAACTTTGCAATGTCACTGTCAAAATCAAAGTATCGAAAAAGGGTACATGGAGGAACAATTATGTACACTCGTATGGAAAGCAGTAAGATTCACACACGTACAGAAGAAATATTTTTTAAGCAATAAATCGCAAGAAATTCGCTTTTAATAAATACGTATCTGTGTATATGACGAGTTGTAAAAATTATTTCAATTATTATCTTTTTTTTGCTTTTTCTTTGTTTCGAAATTTAATATAACAATATTAATAGTTAATGAGAAGAATATATTTGTTCTTACGAAATATATTAAAGTAAAAAACAAGTGACTCATGAAACTGATGATTCTGACTCATGAAACTTCTATGTATGAAATTAAATCAAAATTTTTACATAATTTCGTGCTATTCTCATTACCGCGAGTCTTTGAATTTCCAAATTGTTCTGGAACCGAGCAGATTTTCATTTTATTTCAAATAATGAATTATCAAATATCATCAAATTTTATTACACTTTGGTTTAAGATTAAACTGAAAAATTTGCTCAGGTTATACTGCGCATATTTGAACGCTTCTATCAGAATTCAAGTTGACATTTGTGTTTTGAGCACGTAGTATGTTGTGTCACTACCAGTATCAAAACTACGGGATGCACTTGTTTGGTTTTGGCCTATGGAAAGATCAATGAGTTTCCTCATTTTTGCCGGGATTGGGAATACAATTGTCTTCTCTTTTCTTGATATTAATTGTTTTTAATGTAATTTTTTCTGCGCAATCTGTTTTTTTATTTAATCGATATATATATATATATATTAGTCGCAATGTATTTTGATTTCGCTCCAAGTGATTTAATTGTATATAAATTAAAATATAATGAATCTTTTGTGAAATTTGGAGTCTTTTTTTTTAACCAATCAGATAAGAAAACATTCCAAACTTCAAACTGAAAATTGAATATAAAACTGTCAAATGTTAATCTTTTTTCTTCAACGAAAATTTAAATACGAATTGTTTGGAATGCTGTTTTACTTTAATTCAGTTCATGAGGGCCTTATGATCAGAATTGCATAATTAAATCATACAAAATAATTCGTTTTAGGGTTTTCCATTAAAAAAAAAAACTATTCACATTTCACAGTTTTATATTGAATTTTCGAATATTAACTTTGGAATGTTTTCTTATCTTTCTAAATTACAATGTTTTTATTATTGCGAATGTTTGAGTGAGACATCAAAAAAACAATGAAAATATGCAAAACTCGATATTAAATCTAAACCAAGCCTTTATCAACAAAAATTTTAAGTCGAAAATTTCAACTTAAAATGTGATGCCCACTGTTTACAATGATGAACCACACATAGCTTAGTGGTATGATTCTGGCTTTGAGTGCGAGAGGTCAAATGTTTAATTCTCCGTTGAGCTGAACATTTTTTTTTTCTTTTTTTCGATGTTTTTTCATTAAAATTGCTTTGATTGATGGTGAATTCCGATTTTTTTTTTTATGTTTTAAAATGATTTTTCAATAAAAACTATTATTGTTCCGCACAATTCAAAGAAAATATTGTACAAAACGGAATCTATCTTTACGAATTGAACGAAATTTTTATTATAATAATTTATACGCAATTTTTTTCTTTTGGTTTCGATTTGTCGTCAACGAAAAATTATATTTGTATCGTGCTTAAAACTGAACATTATTGTCAAACGTAAGAAAAAAGAAAGAAAACTTGACTTTGTTTAGTTTGTTATTCAATTTCATCGAATTCACTTCGAATCTGTCAAATTGAAATCTGCATATGGAAATAAATAAAAGAAAAAAGATAAAAGAATGCCGAAAGCCAACAATTTGAAAAAACTTGAAATGAAAAAGAATTGCGTTTGTGAAAATATATCCAAGTTGTCTTCATGACATCGGGACTTATTGCTAGAGAATATTATTTGAAACTGCGTACTTTTCATGATTGCAATAAACACCACGATGAACCAAACTACAACTTCATTTCGGTTGGCATATATTTACGTTTTGGCTCGGCTGACAAGTGAAATTATTTGCGAATATCAAAGAGAGCGGAGAACATTGTATGTTTCAATACGATATTTTACTACACGTCTATTGTTCTCTCACTCTTGCCCGCATACACATACATACATATACACTTATTCCTTCAAATATCGTGAATTTAGTGTGAAGTTCAAAATGTCAAAATACAATCGATTCGAACTAAAAAAATGACCATTATTTTTAGTTGCCTTCTACTTTTTTTCACTCTCTTTCTCATTCACATTTTAAAAGAGAACAAACGTTCATAAAACAAAGACCGTTTTTGAAATGATTTTACAATAAAGCAAAAACAACAGAACAAACACAACCATACATAGCGTAGTCAAAACAGTTAATTGAAAAGAACTATGAAATTCAAACAATTGCAGAACAAAACAAAACTAAAAAAATGTCAATAGTTGAACAGTATAATTTTTAGAAATCTTTGCAATTCCAAAATCTTTTAACAAAAAAAAAAATAAATGTATTGAATGTTTATAATTCGTTTGAATTAATTTTTTATCGAATATTGTGTCTCTACGCCGACACAAATTGGTGTAGTAGAGCAGCGCCATCTGTTGGATATTTCAAATTTAGTACAAAATTAGTACTATTTGACAGCTGTCAACTAGTTGTTCTAAAAAGGCCCATTATCACACAGGATCTTTAAATTCATTCGAAAAGAAACATTAGAAGGAGAAAGTTGAAAATAAGAATAAAAATAATATAAAATAAAATATCATAAGCATAGTCGCGCCCTGACAGAACAATAAAAAAAATTACTGTCAGTGCCGTGTACTAACATGGTGGCAAAGTATGTAAGAATGAATTATGAATCAATAGATTGCGTGTATTTACAATTGCAAGAACATTTGCATGCATTTTTATTTAATTTTTAAATTTAACTAAATAATCGCCGGAAATTATATGTTATAAACTCTTTGTTCTATCTTTAATTTTATGACCGCGATTAACCATTCATTAGATTTCCGGTCTTTCGTTTTTAGAAAATGCTCTTCTTCTCTTATATTTAATGAAAATTGACTTACAAAAGAGAAATTAATTAAACATTTCTTTATCTCGTACGGCTGGATTTCGGGTCCGTTATTCGCTTCGAAATCATTCCTTATAAAATACGATCCAACGACGTCCAAGTTCGGGTCCGTTTTACGCTTCGAACTTAATTATTCGTTTCAATGACAAAATTATCCAGTTTAAATCCTAGTTCGGGACCGTTTAACGCATCGAACTTGTTTCGGTATTCCAGCGACGAATTTATTCCATGTAATTACTCACACGTGGTTTTAGTCTTCACTTTGCAAGCAAATTTCACTATTCCAGTTTATGATAATATGTTTTCTGGATTTTCTGTTTTGTTTTAGTACAGAAATCTCCAAAAATTAATATCCAATTTAAATGGGATAGCTATTGTCACAACTTAACTTATGTAAAATTCGTGTTGCGAAACGAGAGAAATAAAAGTGCAATTTATTTTAGCAAAACTACTTTATTTCAATTATTTTCTCCCGAATTACGTCTATTCCATTTCAAGGTCTGAAGAGAAGAGCCCCTTTTTTCCATTCACTTCGTTCGTCATGCTCTCTAGTTAATCTCATTCTTCGAGAGTGTCTAATAAATCTCTACACTCTCGAATGCGATTATTTTTTATCGAAATGCATGGTGACCTCTATTGTGAATATTCTGTTTTATCGACATTCATTCCATTTTACATTGGTTTTTCAATGGAATGACATCACATAATAACAAATGTTATTATTTTCTCTTTTCTTTATTTTGTTTACATTTTTTTTTTATATTTTAATTTTATTATTTTTCTTTTCTATTCAATGAAACCAGAACATATATTATAACAATAAAAAATGTTTCGTTCTGTGTTTTTTTATAGCATTGATATCGATAAAGAAATTGAATTGTTTAATGTTGAAAATAATAAGTTTATGTGTTTTACATTTATTAACATGTTTTTGATGTTGATATTCAATGCAGTGTAAACCATAAAAAACTTATTCTGAATGTCAACATATCAAAAATCTGAACATCAATAATTAAATAATCCGGCATTGTATTTCTTAAACAAAACCTTTTTTTGAAATTTGATATTAAAAATTGTTCGGCAAATTGATTGAAATTGATGGTCAAAAATATGAAGTTGATCAAAATACAAAAATTTATATTGTAGATATTGCCGGCTTTGGTAAATAACTTTGTCGTACTTAGGAAGTATTTACGCCTCAATATAACCCATGATATAAATTGCCACCAAATATAAACCAACACATTTATTTTAGTTATTAAATTTTTTTATTAAACCTAAAAGCCATTTGTTTTTATCCATTTGACTCATTGAGAGAGAATGAAGATTGCCACTCTTATTCGTTGATGAATGAAAAAAAATTTCAACATTTCAACATTTGACATAAAAGTTCCAAATAAGGCTATTGCAAAAATCATAATTGGTATTTATGAATAGTTATAGAGAATATTTTGAGGAAATTTTCTCAGATTTACATGGAGACTAAAACAATTAAAAAAAAAATGAATGAATATCATAATGATATCGTTTTATTCATTTGTTGTATTTATGTTTAGTTTTTATGAAAGGAAAAAATACGTTTAACATGATCGAAAAATTTCGGGCTACTATCAAATGACATTTGTGTTGAGATTTAATTGATGCTGAGTTGGGCTAAATGACTTATATCAATTGTGATATTTTCCCGACATTTATTTTATAAAATGAATCCGGTCCACTTTACATTAAATAATAAAAAATAATGAGAGGTTATTATTTTTTTCCATTCCATTTATTTATTTAAACATATTCTTCTTCTACAATGAGTATCATTTCGATATTGATTTCTTATTAATGACAATAAATTCCGAAAAACTAATTTGAAGTGAGACTAACGGAATTTGGTTCTCAGTGCCATCAAATGAAATGTCATAAATGGTCATAAGTCAAAACGTGTGGTTTTATTGGAATAAATTGTTCACCGGTCCTATTTATATTAACAAGAATTCGAAAGAAAATTAACGCTTTTATTTGGCAAATATAAAATAAGAAAAAAGCGTTACATTTATAAATCATAGTTTTCAAGTAAAACCAAATAAAGCCGAAAATGAAAGTAACGCAATTTGGTTCTCAGATTTTTTTGCCATTCGAATTGAGATAAAATTGAGGCCAAATGACTGAGACTAAATTGAAATTACATGATTGATATCAAATGTGATTTTTTATTAATATCCAAAGAGAAATAAATTTTATCACGCTTTTTTGACAAATTTAAAATAATAAATAGGAAGAAAAATTATTAAAAGTATAATTCTATATGTCAAATCACAACGATATGAATAGACTTTTTATTGCTTGGCATTGTTTTTTCTTGGTTTTTCCGGTGAAAGATGAAATATTGATATTACTGTACTAAATTTCGGATGTTTTAAAAAAATCAACAACAAAAAGTTTCATCATGGATCATGGAAACAATTTCAGTTGAAGTCTTTTATTAAAAACACCGGTTATTATACGATCACAACGTGAATTTATCCTATAAAATTTTGTGTATTTCACATTAGCTTGATTTATTGCAAAACACAATATTCCAATGACAAAATTTTAATTGATAAAATTCCGGTGAAGATTCGTTTTAATGTTATTGTTTGCATTATTTTGGCTGTCAATGTCGAAATTGACATGCCGCTACACAAGCACCATATATTGGATTATTTTAGTTTACAGCTATAATCATTGAGATAGTTAATAATCAAAGTATTGAAGTATTGATCAAAGTAATTGTTGAAGTTTCATTTCACGATGACAATGCCAAGCAATATCGTGCAAAATTTGTTAAAAAAAAGAAAATAGACTTTGGCTGGGATCAGCTTGATCAACCGGCGAACTCCTTCTGACTACTATTTGTTTCGTTTGATGCAAGTCGACCTGGCCGATGTATGCTTTAAAAACTTTGAAGAAATACAAAAATGGGTCGCTGACTGGATAACCAAAAAAGACGAAGAGTTCTTCCGATGCGGAATCCATAGACTTCCTGAAAGAGGCGCGAAGTCATAGCTTACGATGGGGAATATATTGGTTAATGTACCCATTCATTTAGTTATGAAATAAATGTTTATTTTCACCAAAAAAATCGACATTCTTTTTGCACACACCCAACATTTCTCCGTTTAAAGTAAACCGAAAATGACTTGCAAATTATGCTCAAAATTGCATTTTTACTTCGGTGTAAGGAATTTTCCACAGGTTTAAAAACCTATGTAGTATCTCTATTTACGATTAAAGTAAAAATAAATTTAGCGAAAGTAGAAAATCAAAACCTAATTGTTTTGGCGAAATAATAATAGTTTTATATGGTTCGAACTTTGAACGTCATAAATGCTATTCTTACGTTAAGCATGCCAGATTGCCCGGAAATTCCCGGGCAAACCCGGAAAAATTGCACTCTGGCCGGAAAAACAGCTTGCCGGCCCGGATGCCCGTATTTTTGGACAAAATGCCCGGGATTGCCCGGGAATATAACTATCGAATTCGCTGAAAAAAATTCGTTCTTTATCGCTCTTATGGCTATGCAGCAAATTCAGAAATTCTGTCTCAAAGACACGCTCACATACAACTATCCAATATATTCGAATCTTGTCGTTTCAAAATTCAAATAATCATAAGACATATTTAGGAGTGAAAGAGAGAAAGATTTCGTATTGTTTAATGTTTAGAAAACAAAAGTGATCTGTTGCATTTGATTGGCGAAGATTTTGTGACAGCAGAGATGTTCGATGCGGAACGTTTTCCAATTCGATTATTGTTAGTTCATCGATTCTCTCCGTTGTGTTAAGTCGCTATAGGCCGAAATCAGTTGAATTGTGATATTGGAATAAGATAATTCATGTTTTTCTTACTAATTTCGAAATTTTTTCCCTTTTATCTTGAGAGAATGGTAAGTAAGACTGAAAATCTTTCAGAATTATGCCCGGAATTTGCCCGGATTTCTAATTCTTGATTGCCAGGAAAATTGCTAGGAAATTGAAAAAAATTGCCAGGAAAATGCCAGGCGGAATACGCCAGAAAAAAAAATGGCATGCTTATCTTACGTGCTTTCACAAACAATAATGTAGTTTTCCACCGAAAATCTCACTTGGGGACCAAACAAACAATGAAACCGACTCTTCAACATTCGAGGACCTATATTTTTTTCGCAAAAAAATATGAGTTTCCTATGAGCAAACGCCAAAGAATCGCTATGTTGAGTACTTTCCCCTACAAAAGTGTTATTTTTCACCAAAAAACCCATCTAGGGACCGAACAAACAATGGAATCAACTTTCAAATGTTCGAGAATCCACTTTTTTTCGCAAAAAAATATAAGTTTCCTCTGGCGAAAATGCCGTAAAATACCTATTTTGGACACTTTACATACAAAAATCATCATTTACACTCAACAACCGTCCATTTAACGGATCCACTTTGCGGTCATCATCCATGGCTGAAAATTTAATGGTTTCTATTCCTGAACTATCGTAACAATTCTGCATCATCAGATTTTTTTTGGGCTCGTTGGGAATGAGCTATCGATTTAACAAATATTTGCGTACAGGATACAGGGTACCACCTAGGGGGAAACATTTCTCACGAGTGCGTCCAATTTCTTGCGAGTTTTTGCGAGTTCGTTGGTTTAGTTTGATTTTGAGCGAATGATAGACTGACAACTGACAACTGACTCTCACGCCTATTTGCATGCAAACTTGAACTCGAACTCGTACGAGTTTGTACATGTTATTTAAATGGAGTTAAAAATTAAAATGCGAGTTCAATCATTTTGTGTAGATTTCTTACTAATAACTAACTTTTTACTAAAAACTTATTAGTTTTTGCCGGTTTTCGAGTTGTTAAATCCCCCTAGGGTACCACACACTCACATTACGACGCTCTAAAAACTGGTTTTTCGTGTTCTCCTAGGTTCAAAACGCCGAGAAAAAATAGTTTTGGGTGCCCTTAATTTTTTGACTCATTACAATAATTTTACGCAACTTACGAAGTTAATACTTAATACTCAAGTTAATAAAGTATTAAGTATTAACTAAAGTATTAATTTCGGCCAAAAAGCACATCTGTAATTTCGTTCATGTGTTTACATTTGCTTTGTTGCACGAGTGACTCTACTTTTGTTATTTTTTTAAGAATGGATCAAAAAGAACTTCGTGTGCTTTGATGAAAAAAAAAATGCGGTCCAAACGCAACAATGGCTTGAAAAGTGTTACGGCTGTGAACCAATTTTTAATTTTGATAACGCACCGTCCCACACCTCTTGGAAATCGAAGGCAAAATTTGAAGATTTGGGCTATGAATTGCTTCCGCACCCACCGTATTCTCCAGTATTGACTCTAAGCGACTACTATCTCTTACCAAACTTGAAAAGATGGCTCCAGGGAAGGATACTTTAATCGAATGAAGAAATCATTGCTAAAACAAATGCCTATTTTGAGGACTTGGTCGCCGAGTATTATAAAAAGGGTGTCGAAATGTTAATCGATATGGAAGATCGCTGAACTCGGTGTATCGAGCTAAAAGGGATGTATATTGAGGAATAAAAGGGATTTTTGCCAAAAAAAAGTACGTTTTCATCATTAGTCCCGGGACTTATCAGCACATGTAGTACAACTAAACAGTTTTTTTTTTTATTTAGTAGATACACAACAGTTGATGTGGATACGAATGTATATGAATGATTGAAAGTACTACACACACTCACATACGAACGATTAACGAATGAGAGAAACGAAGTGAATATGACAACGACAATACATTTCGAATGAATGAGTGAAATGTTGTAAGAGTAAAAAAAAAAACCAACATTGCTTCTAATCAAAACACTTTTATTAAAGCTTTTTCAGTGAGACAATAAATCTACATTCCACAAGTTACCGTTGCTTGTACAAATTGCGATACATATTGTATTGTAATACAGTTAATACAATATTATATGAATTCACAATAACATAAAAATAATTAATTCCATTCTGTGGATTAGAATAATATTTAAATAGGTGGCTATATGCAACTCAAAACATTTGGTGAGTGAGCACATCAATAAGCAATTGTAGAAGAAATACCACAATTGGAATTCAAAATTTCAAATTTTGCATTCGATCAACGCATCCAACAGTTTGAGCTAGTGAATAAAGGTTATAAATTTATAGAAGTTCATTCTCTATTAACCTCAAATAAAGGAAGCATTTTGGTGCAGAATTCGAACGGTCAATCCAAACAAGTGAAGATAGTGATGCATTACTTGAGAAAGGAATTATTCATATTCCAACTAAAATGTTATACACAATACTGTACACACAGACCATACATACATAGACCCAACACATCTGTTCACCCATAAATAGAGGTACTCAATGAGGATGCGAAGCGAAAAAAGCGAGAAGAAAATGAGAAACAAGAGGAAAAAAATGAATCGAATATATTCATGTGTATACAACATATATGACTCCTTAAAAATTGTAGTGCGCGATGCCAGCAATACGATAGAGATAGCCATAGAGCGATGATTCAACAATACATTGTACATGCGCATTAGTACATCAAAATTGTATGACGCCATTTCATTCTTCAGTTGTTTTGTGAATTTATTGTATAAACAAATATCTGTCAATATTCATAACAAAAAGAAAATTGATAAAATAAATATTAAAATGATGTTTGCGTGTGCATTTTGCAAAACATTAAATGAAAAACTACTAAAAAAAGAGAAAGTCCTATACATATTCCCAAGTCTACTTGATGCAATTCTTGTAATAATTCCTCTGCTTTTTTAATTTATAATTATTTTGTGGATGGAATTTTTTTCTTTTGGTAACATGAAACAATAACGAATAAATTGAAGACAAGACTATTTTAACAGTGTTCAACTATTATTTTTTGGTTCATAGGAAAAACATTCAATTGTGTTCAATAGATTGTTTGATCCCTTTCTAATTGTTTTAATCGCAGGTATATCTTTTGAATTTAAAAAAAATGATCCTTTTGAGCTATTATTTAAAAATTAATTTAAATCTACAGTGTTCGTCTATTTTTGCGAAAAACACTTCGATTGGCATAGTAAAAGTCTTTGTAGTGCATTAACATATCACATAACAATGTTGCTAATTTTCGAAGCGATACATGGCATAATCGCTTGGCTATTATTGGTAGAAGTTTGGCAAGCCATAGACTAAAATGACATTTGCCTAATTTCAAGTGAATCAATAGCAATATGCATTTATCTTACACATATTCTGTACTACATTTGGATACACTTGGTTTTCATACACTGTACACTGCGTGAACTAATTTTACCGACACTTACATTTTTTAAAATATCTTCACAATTTCGATTTTAAAGTAAAGTTATTTACTAAAATATCACAAAAACATTATCTAAAAAAAAAAATTTGTATTTATGGTATTTTTTTCGATTTTTTGCTTCCAAAAAGTGCAAACTTTCCAATTAAAAAAATAATTTTACCAACACTTGACATTTCGAACGAAACAAATGTATTTTTATCAAAAAACCCGGTTAATATTTGGTCCACTTACCCTTGGCACACTCATAAAAATCATAACCTCGATTTATTGACAAGTGTCATTTATGTACAAAACGAATACGTTTATTGCCCGATGTCAATAAATAACTATTGGACATGTGGCAATAAACGGATCAGTTTTAAAGGCACAGTGTCAATTAATCTATATTCAATTGACACTAGTCAATAAATCAAGAGTGTATTTTTTATGAGTGCATCATGTAATGCGATGATTCAACGCGGTAGACTATCATAGATTCGATTTTAGCCTGCAAGATGTTTCGCGAAGCCGCCTCAATGGACTCCGTCAATTCTTGTTTTGTATTGAATTGTCGGCCTTCTTAGTAAACTTCTCTGGCTAAAATCGACCACACGTTTTCAATGATGTTCATATCTGGTGATTTGGCCGGCCAATTGTCAAAAAGATTTATTCCACGTTGTTCAAAATCAGCCAAAGTTGACCTGGCCACATGAATTGGGGCGTTGTCTTATTGAAATTGCCAGCCTAAACCAGCGCATTCATAGCCATATGCTGGGAAATGAGAGCCGAACATACTGGTACTGTATTGCGTTCATTCTGGTTGAAATGAATGACAGCGGCATCTTTTTCAAGTAGCCAATGGCTCCCCATATCATCAGAGAACCACCGCCAGACTGGCGCTTGAACGTTCGGCTGTAGTGAACACATATGTATATGTTAGCGTCAATTGCTCAATATGTGTAAGCGGCGCATACGCAATATCGTTTTGTCGCATTGCAATTGCGCTTTCCAAATATAAGACTGTAATTAGCATTAAGTTATTCAATTGTTAGATCGCGATCATTCAGTCAACAACACCATTGACAACAAACAATTCAAAATGTAAAACAGAAATTGTAACATTCAACTCAAGTTTGGGTTATAGTTCAATAAAAGCAGACAACACCTTGCATTATCAATTATATTTATCGTCATCATCTCACTCTTATCCATCCATCACCCGCCGAGCCACCGGCAATCACTATACGGCCCATAATTGGCAACACCTTTTTGCGGATTGAAGTATTTGTTAACAACAATCCAAGCGTTAAGGTGATTAATTAAAGTGTTGTGCTCAAATTAATTATTTCGTTATGCACACACACTGGACCAACAGTTTAAAGTGCTTATCCGAGACACTCCGCGGTTCAAACATCCACTAAGTATTCAATTCTTTTACCAATGAATACGTTCAATGAATAGAAAAGATTTTGAATACCAGTCGAATTCGAACTCACGTCCCCATGCTTGCAAGCCTGGCACGCTAACCAATAGTCTACAGCTAGGTCCATCTGAACCATCCAAATTAAAAATTTTTGTCCAATGAATGTGATCCAAAGCGAACTTCTTACGAGTCGTAAGTTACGACCCCCAATATTGGTTGGTGTTAAAATTGGCTTACGCTTCATTTTCTTGTATTTTAGACGTTGTGAGCAGCTTAAAATCTTTTTAACTCGTCTAATACCAACAGACAAAGTGTTTTCAGTCCTTAATTGCCGGGCAGATTTGAAACTATTCTCCGCACTTCGAATTAAAAGCCGCTTTTGTGCCGTTGAAACGGTTGATGGCCGACCGGTGTGTTTATTTTTGCCATAGTTTCGCGATTTGTGGAGAAATTTCCAACAATGTCTCTGTCTCGACCTATTTCCAATGTTATATGACGGTTTGATATTTTTGTAATACAAAATTTGTATAGTCTTTTAATGTAGAACGACGTAAGTCAGCGAATCAATTCATTGACATTTCTATTAATCACTAGTGTTTCCTGTAATTATTATCTTATTTTAACAGAAACCATTGAAATGGCATAACTGCGACACAACACTGATCTTTGATGGTCGGGTTTTTTCTGCTATCCTTAAATCCCCACTTTTTGAAATTCGTAACTCTTCCTATGTTTGCATGCTTTATGGGTAAGAAACACGTAATTGAGATTGGAATATCTAAGAATCTCTTCAGCTTATAGCCATTGCAATTTATACTTTTTCAGCTATAATTTGTGATGGGAAATCGGTGCAAACTTTTCTAGATTTTTTGAACAGAAGATTGGGGTACCGTGATTCCCTGTCTAATATTTATGATCGTATACATAATGTACTTAAAGACATTTCAACCCAGTCATTGGTGGATAAGAATATAAAAGAATATATAAGAATATAAAAGAGAAAAATGACTATATGTTCATGTTGATGCAATTATATATTGGTATATATATTGATGGTAAGTTGTTTAAGTCGAAACCATATGTCAAGATGTTGAGAAGAATGCAGGTTATTAATAATATGGATATGGTCAAAACGTTTTCTATTTCACTGTTATTTCAAATCGTTGTAATATTGAACTAATCTATCATGAATTTATATAGCAAGATTTGGCTTTCTACGGGATGTCTTTCACTACAAAATATACCACATGGATACCAAAGATAGTAGGATAAGATTTGAACGAAAAAACTAAAAAAATTCACATTCCTTATCGACTAATTGGCATACTATTTAATTGTGACGTCATTTCATAGCAGCTTGGAAATACATTGAAATGAAGCGAAGAAAAAAAAGTACTAAGAAGTTGCGGTGGTATTGCTTCTGTTTTCGTGACCATGCGAGAAAACGTAACAAACTACATCTTTGAAAAAAAAAAAACAAAAATTATTATTTGCCTTTTAAAATTTGAAATCATATATGAAATGTATTAGAATATTAATGGAATGAGTTGCCATTGCTTTTTATTTGTCATCTTGTGTTAGATCGTAATGTGTTATTTTGAGTTGTTGGTTTTCCGTGTGCTGAAATAGATCATTTTTTTTTGGTTCCTGAATTTGAACCCAGAATGTGTTTCTTATTTGAAACTTTGACTTGTTGTATTACGAATCGAGAGTACGGCTGGATTAATAAAAAGAATGATGATTTTCATGTGAGTTTTATTTTTATTGGATTAAATTCTAAATCAAAAGAAAGAAATCGTAAGGCTGAAGACGACTCAGTTGGTGTTTTGAAGAAAATTCATAAACTGAACGTATCAATCTATTGTTGGTCGATGTTCAAGATGTTGTACCTTGTGAAAAAATTCAATCAGAGTGTACCATCGAGAGACGACAAACTCGTTCAAATAATGGAAATCAATCGATAACTATTTTGGATTTTATTGGTTCTTTTTTTTCTGTGAAATCGGAGATTTTGGTGATATTCGTGATAAAAGGAAACGGAAGCTGATTAAATATGATTTAATGAAAGTTACTGACCATGATGCTGAAATGTTTCCATCAAAGAAATTAAAGAAAAAGTGAACAAATTATTGTGTTAAATTGTAATTTCGGTTTGACCTTTATTAAAATTGTTTGAATTCAAATGGATACATGTTTATTTTTATTTATTACTTTATTTATTATTTTGGAATGAAATTAATTGCATAGTTCACTATGTTTATATTTTGAATTTATTTAAAAACAATGTGTGTGATGAATACATTCATTCGAAAATCGGTTTGTATGGAATGGAATATAATTTTGTTATTTCGTTCGTAGCCTTTTCTCTGATTCATCGTTTCGTTGAGTGCCTTTTCGTTTAAGGGTTAGTTGATGCATTGCTTTTGAGATGAGCTCTTCTTGTTCTTCAAAAAAAAAAAACGCTAGATGGCGTTGAACGTGACAGTCGTGGTTTTCTTTTCGCTCCAATAACAAAATATTTAAATTTGTAAATTTTTCAATTTTATTCTTTTAAAAATTTTTTATTTTTGTAAATTTAAATGAATCGGTGACCATTTAATCACAACTATGTGGAGTTAACCCGAAAAAGTTTAAATTTTGGTGTTATTTTTATATTTTTATTTTCTCGGTACACTTTGATGATATTGTGCAACTTGTTTGTGAACAACAAGTGTCATGCCAAATATGAAACATATTTCCTTTTTAAGTTTAATAAATTTTCAATAACGCAATTATTTTGCGGTTCATTGGTGAGTTCGTTCCATTTTATTTTGTTTATTGGTAGCGATTGATTTTCATGGCCAGTTCGATAAAATTATTGATGATTTTTCTCGGGTGCAGTATGGCTTAGCACGCCCCTCATCTTAAATTTATGTTGCTCGAAACTGTAATGATAGGCCTCGGACGAGGGGAGGCCACGGAGCTCGTCCTCCCCGGGACTTGACCGGAGCTCCACAGTTGACGACCGCTTTGAATATTGGAAGATGAATTTTTTTTTTTTTTTTTATTATTATTACTGCACCAAACAGCGTTTCTTCGCCAAAGGTGGTTTATTCAAATATTATACAATATTTACATATTAATTTACAAAGAATAAATGATTCAATAATTGCTCCGATTCAACAATCTATTGCCAATCCTGATGATTTCGGAGCAAGTCACTGTGATTATCAAATTGCAACATTGAATCCTGACAAAAAATGTACATCCACTGCGAAAAGTAATGACCGTTTTTAACATTGTTTCTTATGGAGAAAACGGTCATTATTTTACGCAGTGCTTATACAATAATCAATTAACCAGTTTCTTAAATAACTCATTCAGTCTTTTTTTAGTTAAATCCGAGCTAACATTAAAGTCAATAACAAATTGATTAAGAATAGGAGTTTTATCATTATAATAACTGTTAAAAGTCTCAATCATAAAATGTAAAAGCATGAACTTTTGATAACAACATGGATTTTCAAGAACTGAATATTTCTAACAGAGTGGTAGGGAACTCTGAATTGTATTTTCTTCAAAAGAGCATCCGAACATATTTCACCCTTGATCAGTTTTAATATAAACATCATTTGCGCAATCTTCCTTCGATTCTCCAGAGAAATCATTTGAAGTAACAACAATCTATGCTCATATTTCGGAAGTTGAAAGCCATTGCTCCATCTGAAACTTCTCAATGCATATAAAAGAAATTGCTTTTGAATAGATTCAATCCGTCTTGTCTGTCCCAAATTGTGAGTATTCCATACCTGAGAGCCATATTCTAGAATCAGAATAACAAAACTAAAGAATAATAACTTAATAGTATATGGATCATTCAATTCTCTAGCAAAACGCTTGATCCAAGCCAATCTAGATTTTGCCTTGGCTACCACAAATTCAATATGAGCTTTGAAATTAAGTTTCTCATTCAAAACTACACCAAGATCTTTTATTTGGTCAACTCTTTCAATTACTGAGCTATCTATGGTGTAATTGTAATCAATAACATCTCCAAAGCGATGAAATATCATTCTTTTTGTCTTTTTAACGTTCAAATTTAATTGATTTAATGTGAAGAATTTAACAACATTATTCAAACTCGCTTGAAGAACATAGCAATCATTAATTGAATTTATGTGGTGGGAAAGTCTAACATCATCAGCAAATGAAAGAATCGACGAATTTCCACTGAAGTAAGGTAAATCAGCAACAAACAATATAAATAATGTTGCAGCAATGGGGTAGCCCTGACCCGTACCAGAAGAAACAAAGATAGGGTTTGATTCATAATTGCTAACTTTAACAATTTGCTTTCTACCACTCATATAAGACTTAATCCAACTCAAAAGTTGATCATTCAGACCCTGGGGGGATTTGACTTTGTCGAATGGTTACGAATAATTGCGAATGCTTCCTATTAAACATATAGAATTCGCGAATGCGAATTTCGTATAGAAATTCTTAAGTGCTTAATATTGTACATGCGAATTCTTACGAATGCGATGGCATTCGGAAAGAGTTAAATCCCCCTCGATTCAGACCCATAACATTTAATTTGTGAATCAAGAGGTCAATGTTCACAGAGTCAAACGCCTTAGCAACATCAATATATATTGCATCCGTTTGCTTATGAGGTCTAAGTTCACTCAATGTTTGAGATGTGAATTCTACCAAGTTAGTAATGGTTGATCTGCCTCTAACAAAACCATGCTGACTTGAATCAATTATATTTTTTATATGAAAATTCAGGTGTTTCGCAATGATTGAATCCAAAAGTTTGGGAATCACATTTTGCATAGCAACACCCCTATAATTTTCAATATTATCCTTGATCCGTTTTTATGAATTGCTTTGACAAAGGAAATCTTCCATAAATAAGGAACATGACCAAAATTGAGTGATTTACTCAGTAAAACATGTATAGGTTCAATTAAAACTCTAATACAGTTCTTAATAAACAAATTTGGTATATTATCCGGACCAGAAATTAAATTATTTGGTAAATCATGGACTTGATGCAAAATAACATCTTCATCAATATTCAAATTGGGAATATTCTGACATAAGTCCTTTATTGATTTAAAATCCTCATCATTGCGGGCATCAGACACAACCAATTTATGCTGTGTATAAGCAGAGGAGAAAAGTTCGGCAAAAAGATTAGTGATTTCAATACCATCACATGACTTAAAACCATTATAATACATTTCATTTGATAGATTACAGTTCGTTTTCCTAACTGCAATCACATGCTTGAAAAATTCCATTGGATCTGAATTAATCATCTCCTCCATTGCCATTTTATAATTATTATAGGCAATGCGAGAATTACGATGATAATCCATGCGTGCAGATTTAAAATTATTATCATCATCCAATGACTTGTGTCTCTTTTTCCGTAATTTGTTCACTCTGTTCTTCAAATTAATTAAGTTAAAATCAAACCATTTAGGATGAATTGAATTATTTTTCCTTTTCAAATTAACGTGTGTTAATTCTATTGCACTCTTAATGCAACAGTAGAATTTATTCAAGTTATCATCAATAGAATCATTTGATAATAATAAATCCCAATCAATATTGGAAAAATAATCATTTATCAAATTGTGATCTGCATTTCTAAAATCTGAATATGTGCAGTGTTCTTTTTCAAAACCAACATTAATTTTATTATCAAAAATGATAACTTCAATGGATTTGTAATGAATCTCAGATTTAACTAAAAATATATCACTATTAATGCAATACAACAAATCTGGATCATTAGTCCAAACCAAATCCAACATATTACCATTATTATTTGAACAACCATTAATTTGAGATAAACCAAATTCATGAAATGAGTCCAAAATCAAAAATTCTCTCTTAGAACAAGCATTAATTGGATAGGAAATATTTGGATTATCATTGTCATTCGAAATCCACAACAAATCAGGTAAATTAAAATCTAGGGGGAAATGACTCTTGCAAATCTTTTCAAAATTTTAGAGAAATCGAAGCATTTTCACGAATCTTACGAGTCTTACGAATCTTCATTCACATGTGAAGTTGACAAAGAGATTTGAAATTGAGAGCGTATCTATGCGCATATTTTTAACACATAATAAAATGCGAATCCTTGCGAATCTTTTATTCATTTTCAAGTATAATACGCGAATCTTCAAATTTTGGATCATATTTTTGCAAATAAATTGGGATTCGCTGCGAGTCATTTCCCCCTAGATTAAAATCACCTGAAATTACGATTGAATCACTATTATCGGTTTTTAAGAATAAATCTTTTAAAGTATTAACATTATTTACGAAAACTTCAAATGGAGAATTCGGTCAAATATACAACTCCACCAAATAAAACTTTCTATGTTCAATGTTAATACAAACACAGACAATTTCAGCACCATACAATTCACCATCAAATATTAAATGACCATTGAATGATTTATGAGTGGCGATCAAAACACCACCACCACGACCTTTTTTCACAATCTGATCTCTCTCAGTAGAACTCGATCTATCACAGCGAAAAACACCGTAGTTCATTGGGAAAATTTCCGAATCATTGATGGTATCATCTAAATGAGTTTCACATAACATATAAATTTTAAATTCATTATTTAGTATACTGGAAAAAAATTCAGGCAACTTTGTCTTCAAACCATTAATATTACATGTGTAAATATGATGATTTTCATTTAATAATGGTGTTGAAACATCATGGGAAAATTTGCGGTTGGAATGAATGGAACCGAATTGACATTGGTCATTTGAAATGGATTGTGACGATAGTATGGCTGCTGATGAAATGGAGGCGGATGATTGAATTCCATTCGCCAAAAAGGATAATATTGATTTTGCGGTAAAACATCTCGACTTTGCCGTGAATAACCATTTTGATTAAAACGATTTTTAGCATTAAAAATATTCTGATTATTACGGTGATCATCACTGATTATATTTTTATTCTGTTCAATTCTGTCACGTTTCTTTGATAATTTTATATTATCCTTGCACACAAAAAACATTTGGACCCCAAATTTTGGGGTATGTTCATGATATTCATTGGTGACAATATATGTTTACCACAGTTGTATCTGACTCTACCACATGCAAGTTTTTATAAATATGTGCGCATGTCGAACAGACTCATTGTGAAAAAGTTTTGCTGCAAATTAATACTACAGTAAAACCTCTACTTAACGGAAACTCTATTTAGTGGAAAACCTGCAGTTAGCGGAAAAAAATTTCCGCCATTGAAGTTTTCCTCCAAAATCACCTCTCAAAAGCGGAAAAAAAACCTTTAGATAGCGGAAAAATGGCCATTTCATGCAAAAAAAATTTCTCCATATTTCGGTCAAAATTGAAAATTTAAAAATTCTAAGACGCTCACAATCACTCATTCATTTATTCCAAACTCACATTATTCATTTCAGTGCATATTTGCCAGAGATGGATAACAAAAATGCATGTGAAATCATTTTGCTGACTATACATTTTTGGACCGTTCTCTGTTGTTTGTTTTGATGTTTACAAATTTTATTGAAAATAAAAACAATGTGTATTTTATACTGAAAAGAATGTGTTGAATTTGAATGTCAAATATGGTTCAAGACGCCTATTCTTCAAAACAATTAAAACAAATATCGATTGTTGATTTTTTCACAAAAGAATAATAACTATACTTATTGCAAATAGCATGAATTTGATGTTTCTGTGATCTATATAATCATTAGCTATTTATTGCCTGAAAATGTTAAATAAAATGTTAAAAATAAAGAAAAAACCTATAAATAGCGGAAATTTTGATTTTGTTAAGCCATTTTATCCCTTTTAGCGGAAATTCTAAATAGCGGAAAACTCGAGATAGCGGACAATCTCTTCGGTCCCGTGGGATTTCGTTAAGTAGAGGTTTTACTGTATGTCACATTTATTACGTTGCATGTGGTAGAGTCAAATACAACTGTGGTAAACATGTATTGTCACCAATGATATCACGAACATACCCCAAACGTTTTTTGTGTGTGATGTAACGTTTTTGCATATTCTTTGATGGAATCGTACGATTTTGTAAATTTGATAATTCATTCTTATTTTTCAATGTGGTTTTTAAATTATCTCGATAAACAGCAGGATCAATTTTATTCAATTTTCCAGAATTCCCTTTACCATTGACTCTATGTACAAATGGCTTATTCTGATAATTCGGTGAGCAAATGTCTGAATTAAACAATAAATCACAATGTGATTTAGGTGTTTGCAAACACCTTTACTCAAGGTAGAAATTTTGAAGCTGATATGTTTGTATTTTTTATTCACTTTTTTACTCGCAAAATCAGCTCTAAATGAATCCGATTTAATTCCCAGTTTTCCAGTTATTAATGAAACTAGATCATCAGTTGTGAAATCATTGGCAAATTTTGAAACATGTAACATGTAAACACCATCTAAAGGCTCAATAATTGGTTTCACAATTACTTCCGGTTTATCTGCAACTTCATTAAACTGATCAAGTTGAGTAACCAATTTTGAAATCACACATTGCTTCAAATCAGCAATTTCAACATGAATTTTCGTAATTTCAGCAACAATATCAAAATTATTCAAGTCCATTGAATCATCAGATGAATTTCTCAACTGTTTGAATCTCTTCATCACTTGAGACAAATTTTCATTATAAGCATCCTCTGATGATATTTGTCCAACGTCACTTTGAGAACGATCATTAATTGAATTGCTTTTATCCATTCCGATCTCTGAATCATCTTGAACAATCTCATTAAGCGTGTCATGAAATTGGTCTGTACTCAATTCTACATCATTTCTACTCTTATCAAAAAACCTATTATTGCAAATTTCACATGTGACAGCAAACGGTGAACTTTGACTGAAAATGTAACAAAAAAACTTCAGATTTTCATCATTCTCTTCATTTGGTGTCACAATAACCCATGATCCATCTTTAAACTTTTTCGCCAAACCAAAATATTCAAATAGTTTTTTAACATTTTCCTCTTTTTTCCTCATACATTGAACAAATATTGGATTACTGCAAAATTTACATTTCAAAAAATACCACCATATGTCAAACCCTGACATTTACTTTTAACACAGCAATGCAAATTTGTCATGATTATAACAACAAAAAATTAATACTTGAATAAATCACAAAAAAGTTTAACAAAATCCACTTATTACAAATGAACTTCAATGAATCTTTGTAAACCAGTATAATTACTTTGTAAATAAAACAAATTAGTGTAAAAATGATGGCAAATAATTATTAAAAATCGAAAAATTAATGGAATAAAAAAACAACAACTAACAATGACAGTTCAATTTGACACTCTCCCAATTTAAAAGGGAATATTTTTAATTTGAGTGGAGGTTTTGAGTTGAAGAAGCGAGAATTGTTCGATAGGGCAAATAATTAGATTTAGGTTTAGATATTTTGGCTTTGAGCGATGTACGTGTAAAAGGTCAGGTAGAAGACACCTTAGGGAATTATCGCTTGTATTTGTCAGGAGTTAAAAATGGTAGAGCAAATTGGGGCGTAGGATTTCTAATTCATAACAGTTTAGAGCAGTCAATTGTGTGTCATAGATTTGTGAGTGAAAGAATAATGTGGATTTCAATCAAGTTGGGAGGTGCAGTGTATCGATTCGTAAGTGTGTATTCTCCGTGTGAAGGTACGAATGCAGAAAAGATGAATGATTTTTATGGTGACTTGAATGATATTGTGTATCGTAAGGGAAATGAAAACGTGAATTTGCTAGGGGACTTTAATGCTCGAGTAGGTAGAGATAATCAGAATTTTGCGAATATTTTAGGCCATTTTGGGGAAGATATGAAAGCGAACGGTAATAGAGGGAGATTGTTGGATTTTTGCCAAAGTTCCATTGTTGCCATTGACAACTAAATGCTTAGGTGAAGTAAGTTCTTTTGTTATCGATTACAATGTTTCCCTTTTTATTTATTTTTTTATTTTTCAATTCTTTGGTAGTTTTGGTAGTCAAAAAAAGTTTGTATTCAATGTTTTTAAGACTATTTTTTTCCAATGAATACCAACCAACTTGAATCTTTTGTACGGCATTTTTTGTTGCTTTAATATTAAATTGTAAATCGGAACAATTAACACACACACCAGGAGACAGACGTTCACGCTCATTTCTTTTTCTCATATTGCACATTGTAATAAAGTCAAAACAAAAAACAAAAAACAAACAAACAATACAGTATCGATATCTGAGTTTTACATTCAATTGTTTCACTCTCACTCTCACTCTCTCTCTCTCTTTCTCTTTCTCTTTCTTTCTTTTACTCTAATTGAAGGAAAAAAACGACTAAGCGAAAAAATTGGTCCTCAATGATGAAACACAAAATGTTTGTGTTAGTGTTAGTGTTGAAAACAAATGTTTTTCATTTTTATGTGCTCTTGATGATTGACTACTACACTGATTCGTTGTTCTTCCGCTTATTCGAAGTGTGTTATTGTTTATGTAAGCCTGTTACTTTTCGTTTCAAATAAACTAAATATTTATTAAAATATACTCATTTTATCAATATTTCATACTCTCCTTTTGCAAAATCTAGTTCGAAATAACATACTATCTTTTTTCCAAAACCAATGCTCAGCACATGCACTCCTTTATTTCAAATAAGAATTGCATTTTCCTTGCTCTCTTTTAACAAATTATGTCCAGTAAATTACATGCACATCTTTTTCCACAATAAAATCGTTGAAATGCATGCTCTCGTTTAACCATTTTTAAACCGAAAAGAACATACTCTCGATTTTAGTATAGCAAAATGTATGTTTTCCATACTCTCCTATTTCAAAATTTATTTCATTTCTTTTACGTACTCTCCTTTCGATCTGCTCAATAGATATAATATTCGCTGTTGATTGTTTTTCCTTTTTCAAGATAGTCGATGAAAATTATTCCACGCACATCCCAAAATACAGAGGCCATAACCTTACCGGCCGACTGTTGAGTCTTTGGTCGCTTTGATCGGCTTTCACCGGATTCTGTCCATTCAGCTGACTGCCTATTTGATTCAGGTGTGTAGTGGTGGATCCATGTTTCATCCATTGTCACATACCGACCCAAAAATTCCTGTTTATTGCGCTAAAACAGTTCCAAACTGTTTATTGCGCTTAGAATCATCGACGCGATCGTCTTTTTAAAGTTTTGTGAGCAAACGCGGCACCCATTTGGAAAACAGCTTTCTCATACCCAAATGTTCGTGTAAAATATGATGTACACGTTCTTTTCATATCTTCATGAGATGTCAGCTATCTCACTCAATTTTAGTTTACGTTCATTTCGAACCAAATTGTGGATTTTTTCTATGTTTTCCAGTGTAACCACCTCTTTTGGACGTCCATTGCATTCATCGTCTTCGGTGCTCATATGGCCTGTACGGAATTTAGCAAACCACTTACGAATGTTTCTTTCGTTTGGCGCAGATTCCGTTAAAAATAGTGTTTCATTAACACACGGAATTCCTTTTTATACATTTTTTTTTAAAATAACAAAAGTTGCTTCACTCAAAATGCTATATCTCATAAACTAATAGTCCGACAATAGCTGTTATACACGTATCTTTTGAAGGTTGGTACTAACTAAAAATGATATGGTTATAATTCTACTAGCGCCCTCTCATAGAAATGGATTGATATGACTATAATCCGGATTATTGAACAACCATGAAACAACAAAAAATCCATTGATTGCAACATAAATAACACAATGCTGCAGCAATTTTACGCGTTTTTTCTCGTTATTATTTTCTGTTAGTATGATGTTTTCTCGTTCTAAAACGCCAATAAAATCAAAAAAATCTGACGCCGTTTGTGAGTTACAGCTCAAAACGTGAAAAAAGTCAACTTTCGGTTTTTACAAATGTTGAAAAAAATCACCCAAAATCGAATATATGTTCTTATAGCAACCCCAAATATGAACCAATTTCAGTGTTTAAGCACTTAAAATTTGCGCACTAGCCTGACCTTTCCAAAATGGTCAACTTTATGACGATACCACATATAGTTCTCGACATATATTCAGTTAAGTGTAACAAATGTTATTTGTATAGAATTTTTCAAAAATTCTAGTATTTTAAATGTAACTTCCATATGCGTTGGCGGATTTTTGTGTTCTATGGCTTAAAATTTTTGACTCATAAGTATCAAAAACTCGTCGTTTAAAAATCAAAAAAATCTCAACCGGTTGCTGAGTTATGGATCATGAAGTGTGAGAAAATGGGCATGAAAATGTGCGTAGGTCGACCTTTGAGAGCTCATTGTGGCCACAAATGTAAACCGATTTTGACGTGTGAGCACTTAAAATTTGCGCATTGGTTCAAACTTTCCACAATGTGTCTAACTTTCAAAATATGTGGACTGGTTGCTGACTTATAGTGTGTAGAGTGGTCAGAAAAACCGAAAGTTGACTTTTTTCACGTTTTGAGCTGTAACTCACAAACGGCGTCAGATTTTTTTGATTTTATTGGCGTTTTGGAACGAGAAAACATCATACTAACAGAAAATAATGACGAGAAAAAACGCGTATGGAAAAATTTTTTTTTTTGCAGCATTGTGAATTGGAATTGTTTTTGAATTAGAATTATTTCATTTTTTTTAGCTCTTCAACTTCCATTTCAAAATCGAAGACCTTTTTTTAGCTCATCAATATTTGAAAATAAATTTGAAAAATTCGAGGGGGGGGGTCCTCTCGGAGAATTTCAGGGGGGGGGGGTAAAACCCGAATACCCCACCCCCCTTGCTCATGTATGATAAAGTTGATATAAATAATTGGATATACTTCAATGAAAATAATCAGAAATATAAAATATCGTTTTCTTTGTGGGTGTACCAAAACTTTTTGCGAGCACTGTATATACAAAATAATAGAAATCTGTTTTTGAATTCTTTTTTGTTCGGAAAACGTGTGTGTCGGTATCCTTATTTCGGCCACTGTATGTAAGAGTAATATAAGTTTTTTTCCACCATATGTTTTTTCATGGCATGAAGTGATAGAAATAGATTTTCGTATGTTGGTTTTCCGCTAAGAACATTTAATTCAACGCTATGCGAACACGAGCAGTTCATGTGCGGCGGTGTTTGTTTGAAACAGAAAAATCATGTTTGAGTTCGTTCTTGTTCGGTTCCAGTTGTTGAGAAGGAAATGAAATTTGTTCTAGTTCCGTTCCTGTTCTGCTCGAAATCAATCGATCAACTATACTCGACATACAGCGAGAGAATCAATGTATTTATTGAGAAATCGTTTCGGCGAGCATTTGATTTCACGTTACGGATCGATGAATTAACCACATAGATCGTGCGATTTAACCCCTTTAGATTATTTTCTTTGAGGCTAAACGAAGATTCTGGTCTTCAAGAATAAACCAGATTCAATTGAATCCTTGGAAGCTAATATAAGAGGTGTATTTCGTGAAATACCGGTCGCAATGCTCGAATGCGTCGTTCAAAATTGGGACTTTTGAATGGATCTCCTCAAGCGTAATCGCGGTCAACATTTGAATAAAATAATAAATATATCAAAAAGTAAACGCCAAAGATTGTTCTTTTGATCTATAATGAAATTTTCACAAAAATATTCAATTTTATATGTTTTATCCAAAATTTAAAATAATACTTTCAAACCCTTTATATTTTCCATAAATTTGAATCATTTGGCGGCAATTTGGAGAAAAAAATGCTTGATAATTATTTTTGTAATATTTTTCATTTTTTTTTCGCCATTTCTAAAAACTTCGTATAATAGCATGAGTTAAATTAAGTCCATTAAAATGTCTTTTTTCTATCAGAAAATTCGTAACCGTTTTAGTTTTATTGATTTTTAAAAATTCGATGCATTTATTAGAATGAGCTTCAAATAATGCAGGAATCATATTTGCTTTATTGGCTGAGTAGAAAAGTTCGTCTTACAGCGTTAGGGCTTTTTCTTTCGCTTACTTAATGTATGTTTCATTCTCTTATTACATGTTCCAAGGGACAAATCGGTACCGAAATATCAAAATAAAAAATCTTTGAAACAAATAACATCATATTTTCGAGGTTTACGAAATACATATTGATCAATCGTAATATATTTACACTCACAATATTGTGTGAGCGGGAAAGTAACAATGAACATAGCACGAAACTAAAAAAATGCCATTCAGAACAGTTGTAATAGTAAAATACTATCAGCGTTTTTACTTACACATAAATATCGATACAACTGATACATTATTTCAACTGATGTAACTGTAGAAACAAATCAGCCATATCAGTTATTTTCTGTATTTTGTTCTTTGTACTTGAAACATCATTCAGTTACAAAGTCATTTTCTGTGAAAAAATTGAATTTTGGTGAATATATTACACAAAAAGAAGCTAAAAGAAATTATTATAAAATATGTAAAATCAGAATTATAAAACTTTTCAATGGAAATATTCTTCAAGCTCTTCAGATTTTCTTCTAGTTTATATAAACAGCATGAGAATTGGACAGTTAATAGGGAAACAATTCCATAAAAATTTTCATAAGTGCTAAGATAATTTTAATTTAATTAATAGAAATTATTTTATATTTTCATAAAAGTTTCTATTACATTTTAGCTCATCAATTTAGTTCTCGCACAATTATCATGTACATAAAATTATTCATACTATTCAGGTTTCCTTGAATGAATGTTCATTATCTGTTTCTGATTAATCTCAGTTCAGTCATTACACATGACGTAAATGTGATTTGACCTGAAAGAAATATAACTGTCGCCAAACGAATAAAAAAATATTGAAAACATTTTGTCACGTAGTTTCGGAAGAAAATTGCGTTTACTTTGTCGACTTAAATTTTATCCAAAACAAGAACTAGAACAATATATTTTTTTTTCAATTAGCAGAAAAGATGTATATGCATACAGTTGCTATAATATATTTAACTACAATAGTTCAAAGTGTTCCTTTGACGGGAGAATTACCAAGAACTGAAGTGCTAGAAATTGTGTCATCAAATCAACAAATTATATTACAACCAAACGGAACTAATGAAATTAAAAGTAATGGAACCAACATATGTATGACTAAAGGTTGTGTGAAAGCTTCTGCTTTAATTTTGGACTTAATAGATGAAAATATAAGTCCGTGTGAAAATTTTTACGAATTTGCGTGCGGAAAATTCTTAAAAAATACATTCATCCCAGATGACAAGATTGCCATGATGTCTTTTGTCCATGTGCAGGACAAAGTATTGGGGCAATTGCGTTTAATATTAAATGAAAGATCATCCCTGAATGAATCTAAGCCATTCACGTTAGCTAAAACTTTTAACACCGCTTGTATGGACCAAGAAACACTGGAGAGAAAAGGTTCTTCATCTTTTTTTTTAATAAAAGTCTAAATAATAAGTTTATGGATTTGCATAGGTATTACTCCAATGATGGATATACTCAATAAATATGGTGGCTGGCCCGTAGTCTTAGGTAATTATGATAAGTGTATAGCAAATATGAACAGTTGAGAGTGAAAATGTTATCCAAAAAAGTTCCGGGTAAAAATGTTATTATTCAGTGTATTCAACATACAAAAAACAACAAAAAATACATTGAATAATAACATTTTTACCCGGAACTTTTCGGGATAACATTTTCACTCTCAACTGTTCATATTTAGTATGGTTTGTGTTAATAAATGAAAAATTAGGTGATAATTGGGACGGTGAACATTGGGATTGGATGAACACGAATCGAGATATAAGTAATGATGGATTAGACGATACTCTTCTGTTTTCGTTGTCAGTTTTGACAGATCAAAGGAATTCATCGAAACGTGTATTAGATGTGAGTAAAATATTAAATTGACAAGCACTCATCGTATACAAAAGTACATATTATATAAAGAATTGAAAACAATTCTAGTATTCAAATACTATAGTTTTGTTTCTTGGACTTTAAAAAGGTATTGAGTAAACCTAATGGCGCAAATTTTTAATTTAGCTTGATCAAGCTGACTTTGGAATGCGAATGGAGTTCTTGGTTAGAGGAATAGAAGACACTAATGTTAAGGCCTATTATGACTTTATGGTTGACGCAGCAGTTATTTTTGGTGCAAATAAGAGTGTAGCTGAACGTGAACTACTTGATTCATTGAAATTTGAAATTGAACTAGCTAAGGTATTCAAAATAATTAACTATGTTTACATAATGATTTACAAGTGGAAATTGATTGAATAGTTGCATCGCTTGAATTATCTTTTGCCAATCCTAATCTATCGATTTATGTTCAGATAGCAGTGCCAGAGGGCGAGCGCCGTAATTTATCAGCTCTTTATAATCCCTTCACTATACGACAGATGCAAATAACATATCCATATTTGAATTGGTTAGAATACATCAACGGTCTATTACCTAGTGCTGTTCGTGTTGATGAAAATGAAGTTGTAATTGTTGACGTGCCGAACTATTTTGCCCAACTTGGTCCAATTCTGCAAGCTACGCCAAAACGGACAATTTCAAATTATTTTTCATGGCGATCTGTTTTCTTCGGATCAGGTCTATTAAATGAAGCATTACATCGAAGAAAATTACAATTTTTTGCAACAACGATTGGTCTTCGAAAACTTGATCCGCGATACAATGAATGCGTAACACTGACAACAAAACAGTAAGATATATATTTGAAAACATTTTGAGTTTTTTAATTAAATAAATAACTAATAAAATTTCAAAATTATTAATTACTTCGTTGTTTTGAAAAAATTGGTTTCAAGTTTACCAATTTCTGTTGGTGCTCTTTATGTCCGCAAATATTTTAATGAGGAATCAAAAAAAGCTGCTGTAGAACTGGTCAACAGTATTCGAGATGAATTCATAAAAATTTTACGCGATGTCTCATGGATGGATGAAATAACGAGAACGGCAGCAATAGAAAAAGCCCAATCTATGGCCAGTCACATTGCATATCCCGATGAATTAACTGATAACAATAAACTGGAAGAGTATTATAATGGTTTGGAATTAGAGCCCAACAGTTTATTGGAAAATATCTTGCGAATTAGAATTTTCAAAGATAATCATTCGATAAAGAAATTGCGAAAGCCTGTAAATAAAACAGATTGGGAAACTCATACAATGCCTGCTACAGTAAATGCTGCATATTCTCCATTAGGTAAATTTAATGATATATAACTAATAATATAAACTACATTTTTATTTGTTTCATAAATTTCATTGCGTCTTGGTTCCATCTCTTTGGTTTCATCTCTAGAGAATAGCATACGTAAGTTTTTACAATTGTTAATCCCATTTCTAATCAATTTAAATCGCAGTTAGTAAACACCAGAAACAATTTACATAAAAGGAGAAATGTTATATTTGACCCACATAAAGGTGTTAGTGGCATTGATAGCGAAGTTAAAAAAATACCCAAGTTGGCATGTGGGTAATAGTTAAATGGAAGATTTTGAATTGCTTTTGCTTCATAAGAGCCTGTATAAAAAAAGATACTGTCGCACAACATTACCACTAGTGTTTTACATGTTATTATTGTTATAATCGAATTTCTATGCAACAACATGTGGCGCTAGTATTAGTCAGTTATGAAACAAACACAGCTTGCATTTTTCGGAAACTTTTATTTTTATTCTATTCGATCACGATCATAACCAAAGATAATGTTCCTAATTGAAGTCTGCGTTGATTCACCGCAGAATGAGAGTTTTCATATGCAATAGTAAATTTTCAATTATTTATATGAGTATAAATTATATCAATATTTAACTAACACATAAAAGTGGGATAATCTTGACAAGCGGTCTTGATATTATTGAATTTATATTTATTTAGTTTTTTTTCATATTAGAACTGCCCGCGGCGATTCTTCAAGATCGCTTTTTTTCTGCTGATCGGTTAGTATTCAAAATAATCTCTAGTATATATGTTACTTTGTAAACTTTTTTTTTTGATATTTTAGTCCATCATATATGAATTTCGGGTCGATTGGCCAAATTATTGGACATGAAATAACACACGGTAAGAAAATTAGAATGAAATAAAGTCAATGATAATTTTAAAAATGATAATTTCGTTATTTGGAAGCAAAAATTCCAAAAATGTGAAACTCAAAAATGTTCATCTATATTTTTGAGTTGTTTGTTCTGAAATCGAATTCTTTTTCGTAATATTTGTTATCATTTACAGGTTTTGATGACCAAGGCAGGCAATTTGATTTAGAGGGAAATTTGGTTGATTGGTGGCAAGATGATACTGAGGCAAAATTTGCTGCTAAAGCTCAATGCATGGTAGATCAGGTAATACAGTGAACAAACTGATGCATTACAAAACTGGTGTGTAATTTTCCATTTCAATACAAGTTAAAAACCCAAAGATTTGAATCGCTGAAAGGCAGTTTAAGCCATGGTGCCTGAACAAAACTTATTTGTCTCGACGAACTGTAAAAACTCCGCACTAAAATCTTTGAATTATAATTGATATGATGTTTGGTATTCTTTGTTAAGCTATGTTTTCACACTCAATGGCCATTGACGTTTGTGGAACTTAAGAATGTTTTGATGTTGCGAGGATGGGCATAATTTCAAATTCGATATACAATAGCCCTTCGGAACATATTTTTAACATTTTACAGTTTTCACAACATCTTAGAGTCTGTTTAACTACAGCTATCTTGTTTTTTCATTCAAACCTTTATATAAAAGAATATTTAACCAGTATTCATTTCATTTCCTTTCAAATTGTATTCTAAATATTGATTTCAAATCCAATGACGGAATCAAGCATTTCTGTAAGAAAGCGATAGAAAATTCATTTGAATCCAGCTCACTTTAGACGTTTATTCAGTTTTCAATTAGTAATTATATGAAAACTTTTCAAAAAATAATGTTTTTTTTCAGTATTCCAACTATATAGATGTCGATTCAAACTTGAGGGTAATTTTTTTTTTCTCAATAAAGTATTTTTAAGAATAAAAGTTTTCCAATTGAATAGTTGAATGGAGTTAATACGCAGGGTGAAAATATCGCTGATAATGGCGGTGTAAAGGAAGCATATGCTGCATACCGAAACTTTGTAAAAAGAAATGGACCAGAAGAATTACTGCCGGGTTTGAATTATACTCAAGAACAACTATTTTGGATTTCATCGGCACAAACATGGTAAGGTTTTTTTATTTTATATACTCCTAATTGTAGAATCTTAGAAGTAGTATAGCTATGCCGGTTTCATCCACGTTTTTAAGTATTAGTGTACACGTACACACATATACGTGTATGTATGAACACATATTCACACATGCACACATAAAGGAGGGGCATACATATTGCTACATCAACCGAGACTAATATGGCAACGGACCTCGTTGCCATGTATTTTTGTTGTTGGGATCGTTCTGAGTGTACCATTGTTTTAATATACGTTCGAATGATTCTATCTCTTTCCCTCCCTTTCTCTCTTTCGAAAAGAAAAAATATACGATGCATATGGAAAACGCATCTGACTGCTATGATCGATCAGATGCAACTGAAAGTAGTATTCTTTCATATGTGATATATCTACAGATTTTCTCTGTGTGTAACCAATACGGTTGCGAAAAAATGAAAACATACACAATCAAATGAAATAAACTTACGCAAACTGATCATCAACCGTTACTATTTCGTTGTTTAAGTGAAGATGATGATGAATGGTAGCAACAGCATCAATATTCGTTTCACATTCAATGTAAAAAAACTACTAAGCTTTCAAAATGTAAACAAAAGATCAAAAACACGTCAAATCTTTTTCAATACAATTAATGAAAATCTTTATCCAATTCAAGGAAATTGCTATTTTATTTTATTTTATTTTTTTTTTTCAACTCCATTCTCACATACAAACGATTAACGAAGGGAAGGTGACAACAGCAATACATTTTACATATAGAAAAAAAATGTAAGAAATGCATACAACTCTTTTTCTACTGTATTCGCAATACACAGAGTTAACTCAAACGACAGCAACGACAACAACATCTACATTTCTCTTCGCTATGTATTTGAAATGGTAATGAATGAGTTTAGATATTGATGCTGTTGTTGTTTGAGTAAAAAACAGAAAAAAAAAACAATAACATTGAATGAAAACACACTCAAGTTTCTTTTTCATTTTTTTTTTTTCTATTTTCAAAAAGAGATTTTATGTTGTTGTTGATTATCAATTAAGTTCAAGTAAACCATCACCGAATAAAAAAGAACTTATATTGTAAATGAAACAAAATTTCAAAAGAAGTAAAATAAAATTTAATAAACTGAATATTCCATAACTCTAACTATTTTAGAAAAATATAAAAAAGAGTATAAAAGAGTGCGTTCTCACATTCATATCTTTTCGGTTCTTTTACCATTTCTTTATAATGTTTATAACCAAATGCATTAAAATAATTAAAGTGTTGATCAAATATTTTTATAATGTCAAACTCCACAAAAAGATCAGGCATCACTGTTAAAATATGCTTCAAAAAATTTTGTTCACCATACACCTGCTTAACTATAGATGAATAATGTATATTGAAACTTTTAACGTATTCGTCTTCTTGATTTTTAAATATTTTGAAATCAAACTTTTCTTGACATACAGTAGGTGAAACCTTATCGCTAAAATATAATGAATCATATTCTTCATCATCTATTAAGTTTGCCATTTTTTTTTATTTGATTATTGTTATAACACTCTATGAACTTCTAAAAAGAACTTAAAAACCATCACCTCCAACGTTTTTCATTAACTTCGTCACTAATCTAATGAATAGAAGTAAACAAAAATTATAAATATATAAAATATATATTAGATTACATTTTTTTTTTTTTTTTACATCTACTCACCTATGTTTCAATGTTCTCTTGTTCAATTTATTCTTCATTCTTATTTTCTTGCTCCATTTGTATTTGACTCACAATTCTAATAATCCAAGAGCTATAGAAAAAGAGAATTAGATAATAAACATTTTTTTTTTTTTTTTTTTTTTTTAATCAAAAATTAAAAAAATTGTCCACCAAAATATATAATTGCATTATATATTCTCATTTCATATATGTCACAACATTTCATTTACATTTCTTAATTTCATGCACATTATCTTCAATATTTTTCTCTTTGTTTACATTTCATTTTGCACCTGAATTGAAATGCTTAGTAAATATATAGAATGCAACATTGCTTCTTTAGCGAAACCATAAATCCACAAGTAACGGTAAACAAACATTAAAATATTGAACTCTATTCTTTGGATTAAAAATAATATTTAAAAGAGTTGACTATGTGAAAATCAAATCAGTCTGTGAGTGAGCACGTCAATGAGCAATAATGGAAGAAATACCACAAGTGGAATTAAAAATTTCAAATTCTGCATTCGGTCAACGCATCCGACAGTTTGAGTTAGTGAATAAAGGTTATAAATTCATAGAAGAATTTTTACTTAATGCGTTCATTCTCTATAAACCTCAAATAAAGGAAGCAGTGTTACAGTTTGATTTTATTAAAACAATGTCATATTTTAGTGCAGAATTCGAACGGTCAATCCAAACAAATGAAGATAGTGATCCATTACTTGAGAAACGAATGATTCATATTCCAACTAAAATGTGTGAAATTAGTTCTGTCACCGATATAAGAAATCATTTTCAAAAGGATGTTATTGATTATGTTGTGAGAAGAGTTGATGAGGTGATGGTTGAAGGTTTTGGATTTACATTGAGTACAATCAAACAGTTGAGCACGCAAATTTTCAAACATCAACCATTAGGTGGATCTGGGTTTATTGCACTTCCGAAGATATTGAAAAACAAGAGAGCTGTTATAAATTTGAAGTCAGTATGCACATTTACTTATGATTACAGAGTCAACACATGACCCAAATAAAACAGAATTTGATATGAGTGTTAGTTCTCATTATTGTTGGATAAAAAATTTGAATGCATTAGTTCGTGCTCAAATAAATAAACACAAGAGTAATACACCAATATGTGATCGGTGTTTAAATCATTTCACAACAAATGAGAAACTAGAAAAACATAGAATATTATGTGAAAGCAACAATAAATGTGCGATTGAAATGCCAAAAGAAGAAGAAAAGTATGAAACATTTAAAAATCGTAAAAAAGAAATTAAAATACCTTTCATCATATATGCAGACACTGAAGCATTGCTAAAGTAACCTGAAACATCTATTTTTAGTGCACATTGTTCAACGCACGCGGTTCAAGAACATCAAATACATAGTATTGGATATTATTTCAAATATGAAAATAATGAATCGATTTCATTTTATGCAAGTAATCGTGGTGAAAATTGTATCGATTGGTTTATGAGCCAACTAACAGTAATTGCGAACGCAGCTTATAATATTTTGAATGATATAAAACCAATGAAGACGTTGTCTATAAAAGAAGAAACACAATTTAAAGAAGCAACTTTTTGTCACATATGCAAAAAAGATTTCGAAAATATTCCATCTGATATTCGTGTGAGAGATCATTGCCATTTGTCTGGTGACTTTAGAGGAGCAGCGCACTAATCTTGCAATTTACAATATCAGATTTGTCGAACAATTCCAATCGTTATGCATAATTTATCTGGTTATGATTTGCATTTATTAATAAAACAATATGTGACAAAGAAATACCAGGTGGAATAAGAATCATCCCACATAATTCAGAGAACTACATTTCATTCATTAAAACGATGGAGACCAGTGGAAATCATGTGAAAAAATATATGTATATATATAATTTATTTAAATTCAAATTCATTGATTATTGCGTTTTATGTCTGCATCTTTAGACTATTATTTAGCTTCAATTAGACCACCGGAAAAAAAATTCTCAAATTCGAGTGCATAAACACTGGTTATCATTCAAATGAATTGTTTTCATTACTGACTCGTAATGGTGTTTTCCCGTATGAGTATATTGATAAATATGATAAACTTAATGAGACTACGCTACCGTCAAAAGCGAGTTTTTACAGTACACTAACAGATACATTATATCAGACGAAGACTACAATCATGCTCAAAATGTGTGGACAAGATTCGGAATACGTACACTAGGAGAATATTCAGATTTGTATTTGAAAACTGACGTACTACTGGCCGATGTATTCGAGAACTTTCGAAATACATGCCTTGCTACATATTCACTTGATCCAGCGCACTATTTTGGTGCACACGGGCTCTCATTTGATGCAATGTTGAAATACATTAATATTTCCATTGAGCTCTTAACTGATATAGATATGCTATTTTTCATTGAACATGGAATACGTGGAGGTATCAGCCAAATAAATAAGCGATATGTAAAAGCAAATAATATTTAGATGGGTGACGAATATGAACAATCGAAGGCAACTTCGTATATATTGTACTTGGATGGTAAATATGAATTTTTTTTTCATCATTTCTTTTCTTTCTTTTTAATTAGTTTTATTCTTTTATCAAATTATAGCCAATAACTTGTATGGATATGCAATGTCTCAACCATTACCGATCGGAGAATATCAATGGCTTCCCCAGAATTTAATCGAGTTGAATTACAAATAATGTTTAATTCACATATTATATTTTTTTCATTTACTACACACAGAGAAAGCAATTTGTAAAACCGCATCAATGTGTTAGTAAAATTGCAAACTACTGACAGTTTGAACAAAATTCGTTAGTAACTTCTATACCAAAAGGTTTTTGTATGCTAAAGGTCATCCGGCGATTGGTGTTAGTTTAAGCAGCTACATTAAAAAAAATCTGTTATCGATGACCAACTTATGCTTGTGTTTACAATCATGTTTTGCTTTAACACATTGATGCTGTTTTACAAATTGCTTTCTCTGTGTGTATTTAACGAATAAAATCTAAAATTGTATTGAAAAAAAACTATATTCTTATATTCATTTATTATCTAGAAGAAAAACAACCAATTTTGTGAAGCATTGTTTCCGTCCTTTGTTTTCTTAACACAAATCGATATCTATCTGCAGCTATTCTCATCCAATCATTTTTTCGTGATTCATGATATGCGAATGTCCATACACACATATTCAATATTCTGATGTTGGAATCAAAACTAACACTTTTCTTCACTGGATTGAATAGTAACGAGTGAACATTGTTGACGTTTCATCAGAAAAAACAACATACACATATTCCAAATGTCAAAACGTCTGAATTCAAAACAAAATTGAAAAATAAAAGATGTAGGGAGAGAAGAAGAATTTTGTAAGAATTTCATCACGACATCAAAACTGCTAGTAATTCATTTGTCATGAATTTTACATGAATTTGTATCAATTTGGAATTTTGATTGATTGTGAATGTAATTGCAGGAAATATTCATGATGTCTGAAAGAACAATACAACAGAGAAATTTGCTAGTGGCATGTGCACGCGGTGAATATGATTTTTTGGAAAAATACATACGAAAAAATCAACAAAAGCGAAAATACGAAGTGTTTGATAATCATAAATGGGGTCCGTTGCATCATGCTGTGGCCAGTAATTCATATGATTGTGTGCAGTTGCTGCTACTGTCGAGCCTAATTGATACACGATGGAAATCATTCGAAGAAACATACATGTTTGTTTGTAGCCGTTGATCATGGTGCATTACAAGCGATTATTAAAGCATTGCTAAAAGCGGACATTCATTTATTCAATATACCGAACAATGAAAGTGTTTATCCGATGCACAAAGCCATTTTAAAAAACTCATTGGAAACCATTCAAACGATGATCGAAACGGTTACCGAAGTGAAAGTAACGTTTCCCGATCAATTTGATTGGGACTATGAGAATTGTCAATTTCTTGCTGCCCGTTCGAAGAACTTATCAATTATGGAATATTTGCTAACAAATGACATCCATGATCCACATCATTGCAATGATAGTGATTTGCACAGTAGCATTATTGCCATGCGATAATCAAGTGGAAAATGAGGCATTCAATCGATTTGAAATTTTCAAAAAGCTCGTTCCATTAACATATGATTTATCGGCCGACGATTGTGTACAACGTATGATGTTGCCAATCAGTTTTATATGTTTATTTAAACATCGCGATATATTCGAATGGATCGTCGAACATTTCTATTTGAATGCAATGAACAATCATCAGGATATAGTGCGAAAAATGTTGGATCGATTACAGCTTGTTGATTTTGATTATCAAATGGTTTTGATATAACTTCATTCGCACATTCAACGATTTTTAGTAAATGAATGTGATCAACTGAAGAATGAAATTCTTTATTCCAACATCTATACCGATTTGCACAATATATTCAAGTATGATCGTGATTTGTTTATTGAAATTGTAACAGTAATTCGACGAAAGCTTGATTAGATTCATTGAATTATGTGATGTTGAAATTTGTACCAAGTGAACCAATCGATCGAACCCAAATGCTCGATGATTTCATTGAAATGTTTGACATTATGCAGATTGGTGATTTATTGAATATAAAAAAATTATTGCTATTCATACCATCACCAACGTATTTAAACAATTTACTTCTGTTTCTTATGCCATTCTCAACCGAACCAACGGCCGATGTATTCATTGAGGAATGTTTGAAATACAAAGTATTTACTGATAAATATCCATACGAATAACATGAAGGTTTAAAAAGATTTTGTATTGGTGGAGATTTCCGTAGTAAATGCGAATTAAAATGTCTTTGTCGGTTAGTTATTCGATCGAAAATTCTCCAGACTAATAGTACAAATAATGAAACAAACCATGATCGTTTAAATCGAATTCGTTCCATGCAATTGCCGATTCCAATAAAAAAATTTCTTTTATTCAATTACACAAGATATGATTTTAATAGGCATAAGAATTAAATTGAAATTGATATCATTTGAGGTTAATAATAAAAATGTCTGAAATATCATCTTAATAAATATGCAGTTTTGATTTATATTTTCCCTATTCAAAGTACAATTTGTGTGTGTGTGTGAGATTTGAATATAATTTGCTTTTGTTGGGCGTTGAATAACATCTAACTATACGGCATTGTGAAAACATTTTCGAGCCATTTTTCTAAAATCATCTAATAAGTCCAAGTTCCGATTGTATCTAATAGAAACTTTAGTTATATCGAGAATTCCCGCTTTGATTTCTTTACTCAAAATATTTCTGTGGGCTTGGAGCATTTTGATATGGTGTTTATACCAGGCCAAGGAACCTATTAACAAAAAAAAGTTGATCCGCACAAAATCGTACGAACTCAAATGGATGATTTATGCAGAATTTACACAATATGCGTAAAAATACATCACGACTGTCAAAACTATATCGTGACCAACATTCAGGCGCTCGACCAACTAAGAGAACTTACCAATTATTTTGGCATTTCCACCACTGTCGTCATTACAATACCCAAATTGATTTGAGTATTCACCCATTTTTTTTAATAGTTTTCCATGGAAACATTGAACTGGTTATTCGTTTGAATCTGTTTGTTTATTGTGCAATCATATTCATCAACTGGACAGCTGTTACAACACTTATGTGAAGATCAGATATCTCGTCAACGGATTCAGCCAAAGTAACTGAAAAGTGGGAAGTTGAAAATTATGTCGATGCTATTTTAACAACATTGGACAGTTGACTCATTGCTAGACTCATTGACAGCATAAAAACGTCACATTCTATTGTATATTACTGTATCGAACAAAACAGGACAAGCAAAACAAATAAACAAAACAAATACGTACATATTCTCTGAACCTCATAAGCATCCGCCACCTCAGATTTTATATACAATTCATCTATGTCCTTCATTTCAGTTTTGATAAGCACCTCATCTGCCTTCGACAAAATCTCCGCTGTGCATAATAAGAATATTAGTTTGAAAGAAAGAACAACAAAATACAATATGATCATGCTCATGCTTAAGAATAAATGTCGAATACCCGATAAATTCCCTTGGTTTGCCATTCTGGAATACTGTTTTGAAGAAAATTGAACATTTGCTTTGTATCAGCCAAAACAATAATAACAATAAAAAAAAAAAATGGAAATATCAAGTGACATATAACACAATCAATTCATTCCATTCCATTTCAAATGTACAATTTCGTCACAAGTTTTTCACAAGTAAAGAGCGGTAAAATAAATCGAAAAAAAGACAAAGAAAAAAACAGGGGAGTTCATTGCTTGGTGTGTGTTATTGCATGTTCAAGTTCATTAAGTGCAAAAAAAAATAATACTTTGACATTGCAAAGTATTTCTTACATAATAGCGCATGTATTTGGGATGCAAAAAACATTTTGGATTTGAAATGTTATTTTGCAAATGTAAACCAAGCCTAATGACTGTTTCCCGCTAAATACGTTTTTATTTACAAGAAACGTCAAAGCTGTTTGCTATTTGATCAAAACACTGAGAACATCTTTCAAGGAATATTTTGAATTGTTTTAAACTAAGAATGAAATTAAGTAAATATTATTCAGTATTTGTTAGTGTAAATTGTTGAGAAGAATTTTAAAAATATCGAAACCACAGACAAGCATCAATAATAAATATGATCGCCCTATTGTTCTAATTGATATGGATTGTGAGTGATTTTTTCTTGTTTTTGATGATATTTAGCGTTGATGAACACATAGATTAGAAATGCCAAATTTGCCTTTGCTTATTACAGGTTTTTACTGTCAAGTGGAAGAGCAATTGAATCCAAAACTAAAAGGAAAACCACTTGCTGTTGTGTAGTACAATGCATGGCGTGGCGGAGGGTACGATTTTGTTAAAGAAAAACTTCTAATTTATTCTCAAAAAAAATCAATAAAAGAATTTGATTTTTTCAAACTCAATTTTATTTCCAGAATAATTGCTGTAAATTATCCAGCGATAGCGAAAGGTGTAATGCGTCATATGTGTGGTTATGAAGCAAAAGAACAATGTCCAGATATTGAATTGGTAAAAGTGCCAAACATTCGAGAGAAAGCCGATTTATCGAAATATCGAAATGCTGGCAAACAAGCAGCGGCTGTACTTCAACAATTTACACCATTATTAACACGAGCCAGTGTCGATGAAGCATATTTGGATCTAATTGAACAAATCATATGCTGAATTTTACCGGGCGCCCGAAATACCAAAAGTGGAATGCACACAATGTGGGAAAAAAGTAAATGCGTATGGAATTCAAATTCACACCGATGAACATTTTGCATTTTAATTGACTCAAGAGCAGCGTGCTGAATTCCAAAGCCAATTGAAAAAGAATATTACATCGACAACGTCGGCAGCCAAAAAACTAAAAACATCAGTCCATGCATCAGTCAACAGTAAAAAAAACGCCCATCAATTCAAAAGTTTCTGTTGAAATCTGGACAAGATGATACGGGACTCATTCCATCCACAAGCTCAAAGATTAATGTCGAAACCGAAAAGTGTGCAAACATTCCAATCGTTGATCTCTTTGAACATATGGATTTTCATGCGGCAAAAAGATTACACACCGAACTCATGAGAGCCGAAATGAACGCAAATAAGGCAAATAATAATACGATTCAAAACAATTGTTGCACAGGGAACAACAGTTCGAACAAAGCAAAAAAGTCGAAGAAAAAAACAACGGGGAATTCAAGCGGTCTTGTAACAACTTATGTAATCTTGTACAATGCACGCTCAGAATTCTTAAGTAGTTTGTTCTTCGACTACTTAAGAATTCTGAATTCTTAAGATTTTTGGACGTTTTTCAAAAAATACAAAAAATGTTCCTAAAAATCAATAATAACAGCAAAGTTTATTTTCTTACGTTTTTATTAGTATTTTCATGCTGGGCGTACAAAAAAATCATTAAGAGCTGTTTGTTTTGGTGGTTTTAACATTTGTTTTGGTGGTTTTAACATTTGTTTCTTGACAATATCAGACCGAAGTTGAGAAATGGCAGATTCAGTTAAACCAAAATCCATTGCCAAACGATTTACACGAAAACCACTGTCAAACTTTTTTAAAATCTCTACTATCTGTGATAAACTTAATCTTTTTTTCTTTGGTGCTGACATTTTCGGAGAAATGCTGAATACAAAAATACCAAACAGTAATCACTTTTTTTCAACGGATAACAGTACTGTTCACTTCAATGTCCACGACTAATATTCATAGAATACAAGAGAAGGTCACTTCTCTTGCACTTGTCACAGAGCCTACGGACACTTTGATTGAATTCGATTTGATTTGACTAGTGGTGCAATGGTTATATGATCCGGAACAGCCCAGAGACAAATTCTCGTGAAAGAAAACCTCAAAACATACTCCTATAGAATAAATAGGCATTCAAACACATCGTGGAGTAAACATCATTCAATTTATTATACGTATGTATCAGTTCTAATAATATTATGATAGTTCAGTATTTGTAGAATCGAATAAACAATGATTAATTTCAGCGAGAACATGAATTTTGAAGAAAAGAAATATACGTTCGGAAAACTTAAGTAAAAACTTAAGATTTCAGAGCGTTTCACTACGAACCAAATCATCCTAAGTTATCTGGACAATTAAGATTTCTCGTACTTAAGAAATCTGAGGGTGCAGTGTATATGCATATTTACGCATCAGTCAACGAACCAACTTTGAAATTAAGTTTCTCATCCATTGTATTGAAAAGGAATTGACGCGTTTTTGATTTTTTGTTTACATTTTGAAAGCTTGGAAGTTTTTTTACTTTGAACGTAAAACGTGTGTTGATGCATCATCACCATGGTGTTGTTGTCATTCATCATCATCTTCACTTGAACAACGAAAATACAAAGGTACACTCAAAACGATTCCAACAACAAAATACATGACAACGAGGTCCGTTGCCATATTAGTAACGGTTGATGATCAGTTAGAAAAGAAAAAAAGAGAGCACTGTACATACAGTGCTCTCTTTTTTTCTTTTATTCTACTCTAATCTTTATATGTATTTGTTTTAATATCACTAACACAACAAATTGAAAAACAAACTGGTAGATATATCACATATGAAACAATACTACTTTCAGTTGCATCTGATCGATCATAGCATTCAAATGCGTTTTCCATATGCATCGTATATTTTTTCTTTTCTAAAGAGAAAGGAAAAGGGAAAGAAATAGAACCGTTCGAATGTATATTAAAACAATGGTACACTCAGAACGATTGCAACAACAGAAATACATGGCAACGAGGTCGTATGCTATGTATGCTCCTTTATGTGTGTATGTGTATATATGTGTACGTGTGAATTTTGATTAACTAATACTTAGAAAAGTGGATTAAATCCCCATAAGTATACTACTCTTAGCTAATTCTATTGTTATAGGTGTGCTGTCACTCGGCCTGAATTTGATAAAATGCTTATCACAACTGATGTTCATTCACCAAATGAATTTCGAGTTATCGGAACAATCAGCAATATGGAAGAATTTGCTAGAGATTTTACTTGCCAACCCGGAACTAGAATGAATCCTTTAAACAAATGTGAAGTTTGGTGACTAAAACAAAAATAAATTTGATTGAGCTCTAGAATTAATTAATCTTTAATGCGTTTTTGTTTTTATTATCTTTATTTATTTAAATATTTCTACCAGAAAATAATATGAGGGAAAAAAAATTATAATTCAAAATTAGTGTAAGGTAATACCAGCAGATCAATAATGCAGATTTGAAATTAGAATTATTGATGTGATATTAGTAACAGTTTCAATGACATCAAAATCGATTGACTATTTAAAAGGAAACTATGACGTATACATATATAATAGCGTCATCGTTGCAATCGCTCATCACTTTCAGGTAATAGATATTTGCAAATTTTGCATACTAATCTTTCGATCTACAAATCAACCTTTCGACTTTCTCAACCCATAATTTTGAATTAGTTACTTTATTTCATAAAATGTTCAAAGTGGTGCGACATTTCGTATTAATTAAAATTTTTTTACCGTTGAAGTTCAAATAAAATGAATAATAAATATATAATATGTAATTAATAGGCTCATGCACGTATTGCACGCTTGTGGTCTGCTCTTTTACAAATGAAAATGGAATCAAAAGATATAATTGGTGTTTTGCGGTCGTTGCCATTGAATATTATTCACGTCGCGAACTTAAAAAAACACATTTGTAATTTGAATTTTCGCTTGAATTTTGAATACAAATACAAATGCGAGTAAGGATGGTTATAAACAGCACAAACAAAAATATATTTTTTTGTAAAAATGATTTCAGATTCTCTTTGTTCTTTATTTATCGCCAAAATGCAAATATGAAGGACTATTTTTAAACGAGTGCTAAATACAATCAAAATTCTTGGCTGTAGCGTAGGAATCGACATTATAATAATATTTTTGTTTCCAAACACCAACAGTTATCTTTTAAAATAAATACAATCTTTCATTTAATATCTTTTGATTTAACGTATAAGAGTTTTTTTTTAATATTTTAAATTTTGGTTTTTAGTTTTCAGAATTACTTTTTATGAGTTCAGTTTAATCTATTTTATCTTTTTGCAATTTTTGATCTATTCAAATATATTCGACCTGTAGAAATGTGAAAAAATATATTAAATATGTTACAACAGATTATACCAAACCATAAACAATTCGTAAAGAAAAAGAGTAGAGTAAAGAAATCGAAAGTTGTAAGATATTGATGAATGAAACATGCTCATGTTAAAGCAAATGAAAAAAACTCTATTGCAATCCATTCAACAGTAATGAAAAAGAGAGAAATGCATGCAATGTATAATAAACACAAGCAAAAGTAGTTTTCGGCGTAGCGTCTTTCCGCTGTTTTGTTTCAACATCAGTTTATTCGCGTGAAAACCGCATATAAAAACAGTCGAGCACGGCACTCATGATTACATTAAGTAATGAATCTTTGGGGTGATCACTTACAACAAAATTGAGCTCCGAAACATTTACTTATGAATTGCATTCAAAAACTCATACAGGAATAGTTTTCAAACGAATTTCCGGTAAAGAATACGAGTGACAGTGTAATTTATCAAAAAAAATTAGGTTTAAAAATATGTTTCATTAATTCAAGTAATAAAAAAGATTTGAAACAGTGAATATGACTTATCAAACTCATAATATATCGGGGTAAGCATGTTTTGTAATTCATAATATGCTTGTGAGTTTCTACTATTGTTCGATGGAATGAAATTATATATGCGGTGAAAGTTCGTTCAAGTCAGTGAAATTTTGAATGTAATAGTTATGGCATAAAAAACTAAATTACAAAAAAAAAAAAAAAACATTCACTCCGGCGGTCCATAATTGTAACAAAAGAAATTCGTAAGGTGCCAAACTTGCGAATTTACAATATAAAAAATTATTAATGAATAAATGAAAATACACCAAAATGAAACGGTTTACATCAGTAGAAATACGTGCTTTGAATGCCGAGTAAATATTTTGGTGTAAAATTTCACGTATAAATTCATGATGCGTCGTTAATTTTACTTTTAAATGTATGAGTCAGTAAAGTTCATTTTAAAGCGTCGTGCAGCTTCCAGTTTTGCCAGCTTACTTTATTTAGCATTCACTTCTCACTTCAATTCACACCATGCATTTGAATTTTATATGTTGTTTTATTTGTACATGCCGATGAAAAAAACCTTTGAATAAACCACAATTCAAAAATCCCTCTTAATCTTATCGATGTAGTTATTGTCATTAGTCTAATATGTACTATTTGGTTGGATAAATATAATTGAGATTAAAAGAGTTAATAATAAATTATTCGAAATAGTGTAATATATAAGAAATTATGGTGGAGAATATCACGATTTTCCAATTAAATCACTCATTTATGAATAAAAATAATTAGTTGAATTTGAATAATAATGATATACAGGCTAATACGGAATAAAATCACACAAAATATGACGATATTCACAGAAATCAGTGAATAACGTAGTTATGCTATCAGCAATGTCAATATCAATGATTTGAAATATATAAACAATTTTTGTTGTATATATAAACAAGAATATGTATTAATTTGATTTTAATTAGTTCTGAAAAAAGAACAAAAGATCACACACTTTTCTATTCGATTACACAGTATGTTTTGATTTATAAAAATAGCAAAATAACGAAAGAAAATAACTGAGTAAAATATACTAATTAGTTCTACAATGTGTTTTGAGTAGAAACTTTTTATATTTTTATTAGCAAGACATATGTTTTTTTTTCAGAATATTTTCTTCAGTAGATTTCTAAAATATTACATATATTACAAGTTTGCTAAATAGATTTTGCCGTTACATGTTTTCATTTAATCGTAATCCACGACTGAAAAAAGACTAAGAAAATATACGTTATATTTACGCAACACTGTTGTATAAATCATACCATTACCGTTATTCAAAAGTTTTGTTTTCTCTTGTTCTTATTTTCCACTAATGTGTGTAGTTTAAAGAACTTAGAGTATTGACAAAACATACGATTTTTGTTTATATTTTATTATTAATTAATATTTGTTTTTCATTCGTGACTCACATTAAGAAGATTCATTCATTCATTCAGTCCAAGGTGTATTTACACGAGAAACATTTTTAACGTGCTTTTAAATTCTAATACAAATTATTTGAATAAATTTGATATATCTTTGCATATATTCTAAAGGAAAATTCAATAAAAAAATAAATAACGATTTAACTATTTTTAATTTAATATACAAAAAGATATTCAAATATATGGCAACGGCGAACCAATTTAGAGAAGGCATTAATTGGCGTGTTAGCTCTGACGTCACTGTTTGTCTTTTACTTGACTGTATTCAGTATCAATCAAGGTAATCTTCATTTTAAACATTTCCCCCTAAAAGGTACTATGCTTTTCAGTTATTCTCGTTTTGAATAACATATGTTTATTATATGTATGCACAATACAAACTCTTCAATATATGAGCCACTCATATTATTCATTTTTCCTCTGAGCTCCTCATATTATTTTCGATTTCCATTTCAGATAAGGACTTATGCCTTACACCTGCCTGTATCCATACCGCGTCTGAAATTCTGAATTCTATGGATGAGTCAATCAAACCCTGCCATGATTTCTATCAATTTGCTTGTGGGAATTTTGTAAAAAACAGTTTCATTCCGGATGACAAACTTGTCGAGGATACATTCTCAACATTAGCTGATCAAACTGATATTCAATTAAGGACTATAATAGAAAATGAAAATGTTTTAAAAGAATCAAGTACATTCATATTGGTCAATAATTTATACAAATCATGCATGAATAGAACAGCGGTTGAAGCACTAGGATTGGATCCATTTAAAAAAATTATTCGAAAAATCGGCGGATGGCCAGCAATCGAAGGAAATGAATGGAGTGAAGAAAAATGGGACTGGATTCAATCAGTGCGTGGAATGAGGGATGCTGGTCTAACAACTAATTACTTATTGGCTATTTCAATTGGTGCTGATCTGAAAAATTCATCAACTAGATCATTAAGGGTGATCATCAACTAATCATTCATATACAAGGGAACCCATACATGGGCAAGGTGAAGGGGGTAGTCAGGAAATTGAAGAGCAAAAAAGAGGTTTTCGATTTTTCGATTTTAAAAACAATTTCAATTCATTAGCACAGCGCGAGGGGAGCATTTTGCTCGCACATATTCAAACCTTAATTTAAGATCACTTCGTTAAAAAATATGCCTTCCGTTTTAAATTGATTTGGAACAACCGAATTGCATTCGGTGAGCTGAACCAAACAGCGGATGTTCGAAATTGCAATTTCGAAAATCATTCACCTTCTGCATTTGACAGTTCATGCTGCAGCTGAATGAGCGCAAACCTTCCTTTTCATTTATTTGAGATGGTTTAAGTAATAAACAACTTTGTAACCGATCCGTGTTTGTTTTATTCGGTTACAAACCGTATCCGAAAAAAACGGTTCGGATACGATACGGTTATTGGATAACCGGAATTTCAGTTTATCCGGTCCAGTCTAAAGTATAAAGCGCGTTAGTAAGTTGTTAATTGAGCCGTGCACCACTCTTCTGCGACATACACAGTCTATACGAGACAAATAATCGAAAATAAACAGTGACAAAATATAAATAGTAATAAAATAATCAAAAATGGTGTGTATTATAAGAAAATCTGATCGTCTTATAATCATAACAATTTCAATGTAATTTCAAAATCGAAGCCCTTTTTTAATGCTCTTCAATTTCGAAAGATTGAAGAGGGGGTATCCTCTCCGAGAATTTCAGGGGATAAAACATAAATTCTCCCCTTGCCCATGTATGAGGGAACCTACATTCCTACATATCTAAAATAATTTCAAAATGCCAATGCTGGAAAATCAAAATTCGGGCCAAAGGTGTTAGTTTGGTGTGCCATCTCATCAAAGGGTATTTCAACACCAGTTATTCGTCAAAACAAAGCAAAAGCGATCAATTCTGACATTTATATCGACCAATGCTTGCCAAAATTGAAGCAATTCATTGAAAAACATCACTGTCAAGATGAAATCATGTTTTGGCCTGATCTTGCAAGCAGTCATTATGCGAAAAAAACATTAAATTAATTTTCTTAACATATGTTACTTACATGGCTGTTTAATGTCCAAATTTTACATTAGATTGATCAACCAGATTTTGGACTGGCTCGTGAGTTTTTGCTAAATGAAAAAGATCCAATGATTCAACATTACTACCAATATATGGTAGATATTTTAATTATTTTTGGTGCAAATTTATCGGATGCACAATATGAAAGTTCGGCAGTCTTGACCTTTGAACGAGCATTAGCTAATGTAATTAAAAATAAAACTCGAATCAAATAAATGTAGCCAAGATGTTTTGATATCGTTGTATTTTTTTTCATAGATCTCATTACCAGCCGAAGAACGGCGCGATGTAGAGGCTCAATTAAATCCATATACAATTAATCAACTGGAAATTACCTATCCACACGTAAAATGGATGGATTATTTAACAGCTTTAATGCCAAATGACATTAAGATGTCACAAAATGAGGTAGTAGTGGTAATTTCTCCAGTGTATATTGAACGTCTTGCCACAGTATTAGAAAAAACTTCAAAGCGAACTATTGCCAATTATTTTGCGTGGAGAAGTTTTATTGTATCTTCGAATTTCCTTAGCGATCAAGTACGCATTCGAAAAATAAAATATCTTAGTGCCATAAATGGAAATGGTGATGGACATCAACCGGGGACATCGCAATGGAAAGAATGTGTTACATACACAACCGCAACGTAATAAAATATTTTGTTTAGACAAAGACAAACATTTCAATTTTCATCTAATTTACAGGATGTCAACGGCTGTTGGAGCTCTATATGTACGTGAATTCTTTAAAGAAAAATCGAAACAACATGCAATTGAAATTGTCGATAACATTCGAAATTCGTTTATTGATATTCTTCATAAAGTAACATGGATGGACAATAAAACAAAGAATGCTGCTATTGCTAAAGCAAATGCTTTAATAGCTCATATTGCATATCCTCATGAGCTAACTAATAATACAAAATTGCAAGAGTATTATCGAACATTGGAAATGAAACCTGATGAATATCTATTGAATGCATTACGTTTGAATAAATTCAAGACTGAAATTGCCTTTCATGACCTGAATGAACCAGTCAATAAAACCGATTGGCTCGGCCATGCATCTCCAGCAATGACAAATGCATTTTATTCAGCACTTGAGAACAGTATTCGTATGTAAATTTCTTGAATTATTAATAGTAACAAAAATTGAAGAAAAAATATACATATTTCCATTCAGAATTTCCTGCGGGCATACTGCAAGGAAAATTTTTATCAGACGACAGACCGAACTATATGAACTATGGTTCGATTGGCCAAATAATTGGACATGAAATCACACATGGTACATACATTTTGTATTGTTGTTGTTGTTGTTGTTGCTGTTTATCAAAAATGTTTCATTCGATTCTTTTTGTAGGATTCGATGATTTGGGAAGACAGTTCGATTTGAATGGAGACTTGAATGATTGGTGGATGCCAGAAACTAAAGCCAAATTTTTGAATCGCACAAAATGTATTATAGAACAATATGGAAAGTTTACCGATGATAAATTAAAAATGAACGTAAATGGTAAAATGTCACAAGGCGAAAATATGGCTGATAATGGTGGAATGAAAAGTGCATATTTTGCTTACAAAAAATGGGTGAAAAATAATGGTGATGAACAACATTTGCCTGGACTACAGAAATATACGTCACAGCAAATGTTTTGGATTGCAGCAGCTCAAACGTGGTGCTCACGATCTCGTGAGTGGTACACAAAAATGACAATGACTGTCGATACACATGCACCAAGTCGTTTTCGAGTAATTGGATCTGTAACAAATAATCATGAGTTTGCAGAAGATTTCAATTGTGCGCCTGCATCACCAATGAATCCTGTAAAAAAATGCATTATTTGGTGATTTTAATGAATGATAAATATTTCAATTGAACTCAATTTTTTGAGTCTTGATTTCATAATTGAACTAAGAATGAGTCAAAATAAAATAAATACGATAAACACATTTCAATGTTTTTGCTCCAATATTTATTTTTTCTAGTTTATTGTGCATAATGGTAGAAAAGAAATTGCAAGCACAGGTTGTGACACACCGCCCAGGCTTCCCTTGACCCCCCTTTACTGAAAACACTTGAAATTGTGGGCAAAAACACTTTTTTTTCTTTTTTTCATTTTTAATCCGATGAAAGGAAAATTATTTAAAATTGCTAGGTTTGAATTTTTGTGCCTGCTAAGGGGAAGCCGCCTGTGTGAGAACCTATGATTGCATGATTTTGAATAATAATTTAATAAAATTAATTTCTTTAATAAAACATACAATTATACATATATTTCGTTGTTTATTCTACCAAACCGTACATTTTGTTTTTGGATTCATTGGTGTACCTACTTTACAGTTAAAATCGTGAGAAAATTCATTTGAATTGCTAATTGAACCAATCACACGAAACTTGTCTGGCGCATGAACACCGTTCAATATCCTTAACCGAGCATATTCAGAGCGATCAACGCTACACCAAGTCTGCGCAGCTGAAATCCAGAACATTTGTTCGATTGAAAATTGTTGAAGTCCAGGCAACCGTTGTTCAGCCCCGTTCATTTCTATCCATTTTTTATAAGCATTGTATGAAAATTTCAAGCCGCCATTATCTGCAATATTCTCACCCTGAGTATTGATTCCATTGATCGATAGATTTGTGAGCGGCTCAGTGAAATTACTATACTGATCAATCAAACATTGAGCCCGTTGAAGGAAATGTTTTTCGGTTGCATTATTCCACCAGTTCAAAAGATCCCCTCTGTGATCATATTGTCTTCCTTCATCATCAAATCCATGTGTTCTTGGAAAAAGGTATTCATTTAACACTCAACAACTCAACTGATATCAACTTCTATTATACTCACAGTTCATGACCAATAATGAAACCGATGCCACCAAAATTCATGTACAATGGTCGATCATGAGAAAAGAATATTCCACCGAGAACGCCAGCCGGGATTTCTGAAATAAATTAAAAATCGTATTCAGTACATTAAAATTGATTCGATATTATTATGGTCAGAGATTATATTTAGTGTAAGGAGCCTGGCTCTTCTCTTTCAGGAATAAATGAATGCTCTGTGTTTATTTTTAATAGTCAACCAAAAGAAAATCCTGAATAAGCTGAGCTTTAAATTCAAATCCAATAACACTTTTTTTCATATTACTTTTTTTGCTTTTGATTTGATAGATTTTTAAAAGGATTAAGAAAAGGAATTTGATTTTTTTTAATAATAGATTTCCAATGATTTTTCAAACTTTCTAATTCAGGGGCAATCGATTGCCGTTTATATTGATAAGCTTTCTTGGCTGAGGAGAATGGATGCAACAGTTAATCACATCGTATTGGAGAAATTTGGCTGAAGTTGATCTCAGTGGATTGTGTTTCAGACAATAAAAGTAACGAAACTATTTATATTATTTAAAAAATTTCTCCCGAAAACCCCAAATGTATAATATAATTTCTGTTGCAACAGGAAACTTTTTTCGAATCCAACATCTATGGTTAGTGTAATTCAAGTTTTAAAGTATTTGTAACTTTTGCGCTATTATTTCACAATTAAAAAACACTCATTTCATAACATTTTTCATTAACGCAGACGTTACAAGATTAAATTAGGTGAAAAATGTTATTATTTTACTATATTTTTATCAGTTGAAATAATTCTAATTTAATTTTTCTCAATTCTTATCTAATTCATAAAATTTGTGCAAATGCAATATTAAATTGACTATGAATCATATAAAAATTGTAATATGGTTTATAATATGAACTCTGATAATAACTCACCGATAGAATTTTCCTCGAAAGAGTAAAAAGCGTTTATAAACGTAGGCGATGAATGTGAAATCCAATCATTTTTATTCACTATTTTTCGAAGAGAATTAAATTCAAACAACGTATAAAATTTGTTTATGTTCAGAATTGATGTTAAATAATCGGTAGGATCTATATTAATCGTTTTATGATATTCATCTATCTTACGATCATCATACATTTCCTCAGGATATCCTAGCAAAGATAAAGTTAATAATATTTAGTACTTTCGAATAACTGTAATATTTCTATTTTTATTTTTACTTTTATTAGTTCTCATTATTATAATAGAATATTACCAATATGAGTGGTAATAGCATCGACTTTGTTATTTGCTGCTAACTTAGTCGCCTCGTCCATCCATTGATTTTCCGTTAAAATAATTTTGAATTCCTTACGAATTAGTTCCACCATTTTTGCAGCAGTTTGCTTCGATTCTGGGCGAAAATATTTACGAATATACATAGCTCCTACTGCTGTTGCAAGTTTATTATTTGTTAGAGAAATACATTCTTTTGACCGTGCAGATAACCCTTTTTTTCCAGTTAAGCCTGTGTTAAAGGTTAATTGTCGTTTTCTCACTTCATTATTTAAATAATAAGCTGAGTATTCCGTAAGACGCCATATTAAATAATTTGCAATTGTTCGATTTGGTGTCATTTCAAGAAGAGTTCCAAAATATTCAAAATAAGTAAGTGAATTAAAAATTACAGTTTCGTTTTCATTAACACTAATATTTTTTGGAAGCATTTTGTTGATATATTCAACCCACTTTATGTACGGATATTTTCGCTGAGTTTCTTTCAACGTCATGGGATTATAAAGTTCACTTGAATTTCGACGTTGTTCCATTGGCATCGAAATCTAAACGGTTGAAAAATCAGATTGATTCATTATAAATTCTCATTCAAAATTAAAATTCAGTCTCACGTTAGCAAGGCTTGTTTCAAATTTCAAAACATCTAACAACTCATTTTTGGCTCGATCTTGATTGGCACCAAATATAACGGCAATATCAACCATGTATTCGTAATATGCTTGTACAACACTATCATTAATACCTCGAAGTAAGAATTCACGACTTAGTCCAAGCGTCGGTTCATCAAACTGTTTTGTTTCAGAAAAACTTTAAAATTAAATATGTCAACGCCAGGAAAATGTGTATTTTTCATATTTTATTACCACAATGCGTTTTCTAGAAGAATTTTTCATATCTGTATCAATTGATATTACAAACAAATGTGCATGTCCAAATCCTGTATTCAACAATTCAATACTACTCTCGTCCCATCTCCAAGTAGAATTTTTATTCCATTGGTCTCCATCAATGCATGGCCACCCATTTAAGATTTTATGAATTTTAATGACTGTTTTCAAACCAGTTTCTTCGATTTGTGTCTGATTCATGCACAAGGAAAATAAGTTTTTAACATAACGAAACGATCTGTAACAAAGGCACCAGTGAGTTTATCATATAATTATTTATCAAAATTCCTCATTACTGTACAGTATATCATCTGGTTTGATGGGTGAATCAATAAGTCGAAGTAACTGTGATTGCATTTTATCTCTAGCAATACTGAATGTATCAATTGAAACTTTTTCATCCGTTAACATTGTCTCACTTAGAAATTTCCCACAAGCAAAGTCATAAAAGTCATGACATGGATCAATATTGTTGTCCATAAATCGCAAAACATCCGCTGCAGCACTCACACAACCTGCTGTATGACACACACTTGCTGCTTTTTCTAAATATATTTGAGTTTAAATAATAATAACAATGTTATTGAAATAATAGATTTCTTATAAAACAATTTCTTATAAAACAATGAACATTTTGACCTTGTATATAAGAATTTTGGATTATAAATTCATACCAATTCGATATTATGTATTCTATCACGTTAAATTTCAAGTATTTGTATCACTAAATAAAATTAATTTTGATTTTCATTTCATTTCTTTTTCTCTGAAACTCATGTTTATTAACTTACTTTCTTGAATGATGGCCGCAAATCGATAAATCGTTGCTAAAGAAAGCATAATAGTAATTATGAAGAATATATTCAAAACAATTAGAGTTCGGACGAAACATGAATGCTGTTTTTTCTCATGAAATTCATGACTGAAAAGAAAAACAATTGATCAAAAATATCAAACTTGATTTGATTTTTTTTTCACATACCGATGTCTTTCAAAATCCATACTTCTAACCATATCAAAAAATCTACCACAAATTAGTTGTAATGCTTCAGAGAAAGTGATTATATTAGTTAGCTTAGTTTAATAGAAATAACACACCTTTATTTTTTATTATTTTTCATATTTAAATAAAACTAGCAATTATTATTAAGTCATTTCATACGACAACTTATCAATATGAAAACAAAATTATAAATATCTCAACAATTGCCACCAAAATAATTATGAAATATTATTGCAAGATGAAAAGGTAAACACACCAATTTGATTTATTTATTTGCCCGTATTTTGAGAAGTGTTCAAACACGTTCTAATTCTTTTATTTATTTATTGTTTAAGAGTGAAATTTGTTTAATTTGTTTAATTTTTTAAAAATTTGTTCAATGTTATATTGTGTCATGTGTTGTCACTTGAATAAACTTAGCAGAATTTATTCGAATATACACTGTACCAACGATCAGCGAATACTGAATCTATATGAGAGTAACTAATTCACGGTTATAATGTAACACAACAATGGTGTTATGTATTTTACTTTCCATATTTAAAAATTTGCATGTGCTAAAATTGTTCGTTGAATGTATTTGTTTTCAAATATAAATTAGTTTTTTATGCGGTTGTGATCTGGTTGGAAGAAAATCATTTAAAGTCTTTATCACGAGCGCGTGCGCATTCAACTGAATAAATTAATTCAAAATGAATGAATACTGTTTCCCTATTTTGCCATTGTTTTCTGTTTTCAGTGTTTTCGCGGCTTTAATTATAGTAATTTAATTCGGCGCTAATTATTACACTCAAAAAGGAATTCACAGACCAGTAATTATTTAAACAATTTCATTCACACTATGATGTTCAAGTGAATGAATGGATGCAATACACATGCATACGTACAAAACATTAAATATGATGTTTGGCCTTTTAATGTCACACTTTTTCATCATATCATAACAAAAGAAAATATGTTCCCTTATTAGCGAATCATATTCAATAAAAATTCTTCCATTGTATTTCATTTGGAAATTGTGTTGATATGAATGTTTCGTCTTCATATTTATAACTATCTGATTATATCATACAATCAATCTACACAAATTTTACAGTCTTATTTTGTAGACAAATGTTATAACACTTATTGCATTGTTTTTTTTTCAACATTTTTTTCTGAATTGATAGTGCTTAAAAACTTATTTATCTCCAAACTATATTCTCGAATAAAAAAAAATCCAAAATATTTAATTATTAATCCATCGATATATATTTGTTACTAAAATGTTGCTCTAATGAAACCTCTTTACATAGATAATTGCGACTTATAAAAATAATTCTGTTCCTATTTCATTATTGATATTGTTTAATAATAAATAAAAAATCCGTTATGGTATTAATTAGAATTTGGTTTTATTAGATACTTCAACAATTAATTACTAAATATCTCTTAAATGCGGTTCAAAATGAATGAAGTCGTCTATATTCATTTCAATCTCTCTAGTTTCCAATAGTATCATTAAATATTATAATTAGAGTCAATAGATTCGGTGTCAAAAGTTGAAGTTATGAAATCATCGCTCTAAACACACTTATTATGTATGAATAAATTTGAATTAAATTGGCCGATATTTCTTGTAATGAAAAATACATTTTTCCGTTGAATTTTCATTTTGATATAATATTAATATTTCTGCAAAAAGAATAACCTAATGATGTATGTGTCGTTACACAAAAAATCATATTCAATGTGTATTTGCAACAATTTCCAATATAATTATAATCTCAACTACACGCAAACACTCATCGATGAATGAAAAAATGAATGAATGAATAAAAGATCGAAATGATAGAAGAGAAGCGCACGCGTCGCCTATACCTCAATACATTTATACAGTTTGTCTCTGTTTTAGCGTCCGATTATAGCAGTTGTTGTGGCTACATGATTCCGTACACATTTTAATTGTTAATTTTTGTTAGTTTTGGCTTCATTATTGGTACAAATCTAGTGGATGTGCGAAAAATGTTAAGGACTTAAATACTAATATCAAATAATAATTAATATATAAATTTTCTTTTATCTAAAAAGCGACAGTTTTCCATTAAAAACTAAAATCAATTAGGAAAAAAATCAAGATTTTTGAAATGAAAATAAAACATTGTGTGTATACAATATGTTGATTTCGACATTTATCTAAGTGTCAATATAAAAAATACTCTATGTCTGAATAATTACATATAATTTTGATCAATTTAAATTTGCGTTTTAATTTTTGCCATTGAAGTCAAGAGCCCATGGAATATTATACCCCAATGGAATTCATGATAGACAATATTACGAAAAAAATCGATAACATGGAATTAGATATAATATATTATGAATAGAGATTCCAAGATTATTTGTATAATTCTAAGCGAAAAGTGCAAAGTATTTTGTGTGTATATATGCGATAATTGGAAACAAATAAAATTGATTTGTATGAACAAATAAGGAAACAGTTCCAATATGAAGCCAAACAACAGTTATATCAAATTAAAGTGAGGTTTTATTTTTGTACATTTACAACTTCATTATTTGCTCATAGTTTAACATTCAAACCATCGACCTCTTTATAGCCTTCTCCTAGTGCGGCTAGTAAAATGAATAGGGATCGACGCAAATCTCATGGGGATAAAATGGCGAAGTAAGGTTCAATTTAGTTCTAATCTAAATTCTTGATTAGATCGAAAAACAATTTTCAATTAGAGTGTGAATATATAATAATAAAAACTGAAAAATATTCCGTCAATATGCATGTACTTGTACATATTCTCACGAGACGAGTATTTGTCCCTCATGAGAGGCCTTATGACACAACAATTCATGTTGTTTATATGTAGAAGTTTCAATGGACATAGACATGGACAGTCCGATAAAATACCCAAATTAGTCCATCAATCCGAAATCTATTCAAAAAGTTCGGACGTCCGTCGGTTTGTTTGACATTCGCATGTCCGAACTTTTTAATTTTGAACAATTCAGAAAATAATTTTCATTTTTTCATTTTTACTGTACTTTGAAATTTTACATTGTATATTTTAAATTTTGGAATAAAGATAAAAATCCCAGGAAAAACTGTTTATTCGTCTTAAAGTCGTCTTAATACCGATTTTTATCCGCAAAATTATCACAAAACAGAAAGTTCGGACGTCCGAATTTCCAGTCCGTCTATCCAAAAGAAAGAGCTCGGAAAAAAAGACGAACTGTTTTTAGATTTCGGGCGGACAGACGGATAAAATGTTATCCGTTGACACCTTCAATTACATGCACATGCACATGTACATTCAAAATTAAAAACAATTTAGATACATTTGCTCATTTGAATTTCCAAAAAAATAAAATTTTCATGCATATATGAATTGCTGAGTTCAAAAGTTAGACATATTCTCGAGATTCATATAAATGAAATAAAAGTAAAAAGGTTTTTTGAAGTGAAACATCGGCATAAAGGTTCAACAAAGTGAAACATCGCATGTTTTATTTTAATAAAATTAGTTTTCAATGATTCACTTCAAAGAAATTTTCCATTGTTTAATGTCGGTGTTTCGTTTAGAAAAATTCTTATTCATGTTAAATTTCAATAGGATTATTTATTGAATAACATCACGCGCATTTATTAACTAATGGAAAATAACTGATAAGGAATGTGAATTTTAATATTTCGATAAGACCACTGGATTTGGATAAAATATAGTGTTACAGAATCGAAAAAAAAATTTAACGAAAAATAAGGTTTTTACTCACAATAGGTTGTATGAATACAAGAGCCGTTGTATGTGTTTGTTTGTTATATCAAACGCAGTCACAACAACAACAACAATCATTTAAAGACCATTAATGCCCTTCAGCGTCTGGTCTGTTTTGTAATGGTCGGCCAATAACAATTCTCCTCCAGCGTACTCTATCGAGAGCCAGGTCTTCAGTTTCCCTATTCCAATCATACCCTCTTTCATTCAAGTCGTTCTTAACCGAATCCAAATATCGTCTTCGCGGTCTACCTCTACCTCTCGGTGCATTCACTTCAGCATTCAAAATTAACTTTGGTAAACGATAATCATTCATACGCTGTACATGACCAAACCATCTCAACCGAATCCACATTCAAATCTTCCCGCATTCTCTCATTCCTAATTCTATTTTCCCATTGATCCCTACGCGACACACTCGAAATCATACGCAAAACTTTCATATCAGCCACTTCCAAACCATGAATTAAATTATTTGAATCGACCCATCGATAATGTTTCCCCCCAAAACTACGTTACCCCTCAGCTTAGCTGACTTGATCAGTTTGTCCATATAAATTATAAATAAAAGCGGTGATATTGTATAGCCCTGTCGAAGACCATTTCGCACTTCAAACCATTCACTCAATTCCCCATCCACTCTCACAGCCGCTTCATAATATCTGTACAAACTCTTAATTGCACTCAGCAGGGAACCATTCACACCATATTCACCCAACACCGACCAGAGCTTATCTCTAGGTATGCAATCATACGTTTTTTGCAAATCAACAAAACATACATACTTTTCCGACAACGCTCAATAAAGAAATTCCACGGTAGTTGTTACAATCCTTATTACTTCCTTTCTTATGGAGAGGAGAGATAACAGCACCACCCCATTCTTTCGGAACAACTGATGAATCCCACGCTAGATTGAACAACCGATGCAACCATCGAATCCCTACTGAACTACTGCAAATTAAATATTCGTTCCTAATCTCATCCACTATTGCTGCTTTGCACCAACTTAGTTTTCTAACCGCCAACTCTATCTCTCCTATGCTTTTTTCTTCTTCTTCGACTTCATTCACACTTGCATTCGCTCTAACACTCAAATCTGTTCTATTATCAACATTCAGAAGTTCCTCAAAATATTCTCTCCAACGTTTCAACACATTCTTTCTACCAATCACTAACTCCCCTGCCTTATCTAATACAGCACCTGGCGCTTGTTTCTTCCCACCGTTACGGATATTCTTAACCTTCGACCAGAAAACTTTATTCCTCTGTTGCCCTGCTTTTTCTAAATCTCTACCGAATTCCACCCATTCGCCCTCTTTCGCTACTCTTACCAACTCTTTCACTATCCTGTTCTGTTCCCTATACAATTCTAAATCCTCCTCAGTTCTACTTTGCATCCAACGCATACATCTCACTCTTTTCTCTTTCACTGCTTCCTGTATCTCAGCATTCCACCAGTCCGTCTTCTTTTTACCATTCTTACCCACATAAATTCCACAACATCTCTTTACCGCACTCAACATTGCATTCTTAAAATACTCCCATTCACTGTTGATATCCGACATCTCATTCAATTCAACTTGCGTAAATTTTTCCTCTAATCTGGCTACATATGCATTCACTACACTTTCATTCTTCAATTCATTAATTTTCACTCTATTAGTTGGTTTCCGTTATTTTTACTCGCTACCCCTTTTGGAATACGTAGTTTGCTTGCAACTAAGTAATGATCGGAATCCAAACCAAAACTTCTATACACACACATTGACACATTAATTCTACTGTCAAATACACAACTGTCAGTTTTAAATGGCTGGTTTCCAACGAAAGTTGGACATTTCACAATATTTTCTGCACACCAATACATATATATGTACACACACGCAAATCTGTGTATAATTTGTCAATGTATTATTCCAATACGGAACAAATACGGAACACTCCATAATGGAGTAAATATGTATTGGTGAAAACTGAAATTTTAGCGCAAAAAATTTTGACAATCTTTCGAAAGCCCAGTTTCCTATGTGACGTTTATACCAAATCGGAGTTAACCAATACATATTTACTCCATTCTGGAGTGTTCCGTATTTTTTCCGTATTGGAATAATACATTGAAAAATTATACACAGATTTGCTTGTGTGTATATATAAAATGCGCAGAAAAAGTTGTGAAATGTCCAACTTTCGTTGGAAACCAGCTATTTCAAACTGACAGTTGTGTATTTGACAGTAGAATTTATGTGTGTGTACACACGCGTATCTATTATGGTTTTACGTAAACATAGTCGAGAAGAGATTTCTGATTCTGAGCTGGATTCTCTCAAGAATACATGTGAATATTCTTGTGCTTGAAGAAAGAATTTGTTATTATTAGGCCTGAACTCTGGCAGAAATCCAACAATCTCTTTCCGTTACCGTTCGCTTCCATATTTTCTCCGAAATGACCCAAAATATTCGCAAAATTCTGATTATCTCTACCTACTCGAGCATTGAAATCCCCTAGCAAAATCACGTTTTCATTTATCGTAAGGGAAATGACAATATCATTTAAGTCACCATAAAAATCATTCATCTTTTGTGCATTTGAACCTTCACGCGGGGAATACACACTCACAAAACGATACACTGCACCGCTTAACTTGATTGAAATCCACATTATTCTCTCATTTACGAATCTATGACACACAATCGACTGCTCTAAACTGTTACTAATCAAGAATCCTACGCCCCAATTTGCTCTACCATTCTTAACCCCTGACAAATACAAACGATAACTAAAAGAAGGTATTTGGATAAGACGTTTTTATCCACCAAATGTTGGATAAACTAGTCTACATTGATTTATTAATCAATAATCTTTTAAATCAAGTATTACTATTTGAAAATCAATCTATTCTATATATTCAATAAACACAGTTCTATTGTATTACTTCTCTTCTTTTAATTTTATTTAACACTGGTTATGGGCATTTCATGTTAAAGTAAGATGGAGACAAAAGTACAAATAGTTAAATTGAATAACAAGAATTATTTCAACTGGAAATACAAAATTGAACTCCTACTTATAAAGGAAAAAGTTTGGTATACAATTTCGAAGCCGAAACCAACTACAGTAACAGATAAGTGGACAGATGATGACCAAACTGCCAAAGCTTTGATCGGTCTCAACGTTGAAGACAATCAACTGCCGTTTATTCGACAAACATGTGAAGCAAAAGGTGCTTGGGATGCATTAAAAAATATTTACGAGCAAAATACATTTGTGAACAAAGTAACCTTAATGCGAGAAATATATGAAATGAAAATGAATGAAGGTGAGGATATTGATTTACATTTGGAAAAAATGACAAATTCATTCCAAAAACTTAATGATTTGGGTGAAAAAATATCTGAGCATTGGAAAATAGCACTAATTTTCAGTAGCTTACCGAAAAGCTGGCATATGTTCGTAACAGCATTGCAAGTACGAAAAGATGAAGAACTGACTTTATCACTAGTTCAATCAAAAATCATCGACGAAGCAACCATGAGAAAACAATATTTAAGAGAATCAGATGAAAAAATATTCAAATTTGTTCCAGCTAAAAAATGGGAAAAAGGACAGAAAAATGAAAAACAAGGATTATTTCAAGGCGAAAATTCAAATGAACAGAAAAGAGCAAATGTATTCTGTTACTTTTGTAAGAAAAAGAACCATGTAATGCGTGATTGCCGCAAATTCATCAAGTATTCTGAAGAGAACAAGGCGAATTCAATTGAAGAGGACGAAAATGTATTGAGTATCACTCAAACTGAATCAATATTAGGAGTTAAATCATCAAATGAAGACGAATGGACACTAGATTCAGGGGAAACAAGTCACACAGCAAACAATAAAAATTTATTCACAGAATTAACAACAATCGGAAACAAAAAAATTAAAACTGCAAATGGTGAAACGATTGATATAAAGGGAATAGGTATTTGCAATATTCAATTCAAAAAAGATGATGGAAAAGTGTCAACGGGAAAACTGACCGAGGTTTTATTCGTACCAGAATTAAAAGGAAATTTTATTTCAGTTCGCAAGTTAACAAAGAAGGGATGGGAAGTGAAGTTTTACGATGAAAAGGCAGATAAAAGCAAAAAACAAGATTGTGTTGCATTATCCTCAACTGAAGCAGAAGTAATTTCATTAACTGAAGCAGTAAAAGAAGGTATTTGGATAAGACGTTTATTGAAAGAAATCAAACAAAATATGAAAGATTTGGTAATAATTTACGAGGATAATCAAAGCTGTTTAAACATGGTTCAAAATGCAAATCCAAACAAACGAACAAAGCACATCGATGTTCGTTACAATTTCATCAAAGACTACATCAAGAAGGGAGTAATCTCATGTCAGTATTGCTGTAGTGAAGAAATGATTGCAGACGTTCTAACAAAACCATTGAATCGGATTAAATTTGAAAAATTTAGTTTAATGATTGGATTAGTTTAAGAGAGGGAATGTTGGATAAACTAGTCTACATTGATTTATTAATCAATAATCTTTTAAATCAAGTATTACTATTTGAAAATCAATCTATTCTATATATTCAATAAACACAGTTTACACACACAGTTTTTTTTATTGTATTACTTCTCTTCTTTTAATTTTATTTAACAATAACTCCCTAATGTCTCTTCTACCTGACCTTTCACACGAACGTCGCTCAAAGCTAAGATATCTAAACCGAAATTATTTGCCCTATCCACTAATTCTCGCTTCTTCAACTCAAAACCCCCTCTCAAATTCATTGTCCCAATATTTAAAGCGGTCGTCAACCGTGGAGCTCCGGTCAATTCCCGGGGAGGACGAGCTCCGTGGCCTCCCCTCGTCCGAGGCCAACCATTACTGTTTCGAGCAAAAGTAGATATAAGGTAAGGGACGTGCTAAGCCACACTGCACCCGAGAAAAATCACCAATAATTTTGCCGAGCGAAACTGGCCATGGAAATCCATCGCTACCAATAAACAAAATAAAATGGAACGGACTCACCAATAAACCGTAAAATAGTCCAAATAAAGTGATGAGTTTTAATTACCGCCATCGAAAATTGCATTTTAATAAAAATAATTGTATTTAAAACCGATTGATAAAGTACCGTTTGATTAATTACGTTATTGAAAATTTATTAAACTTATAAAAGAAAATATGTTAATTAAACGGCAAAAATTATTGCATTAATTATAAAATCGGAAAAGTATTCGACAAAAATTAAACTTTAAATAAATAAACATCAAAATAAAATCTAAGCGTAACACTGTGATTTTACTGAACGCGCCAAACTGAAAACACATTCACTGACAAAAACTGCGACAATGTGAAAAGAAATAAAAAAATTGACTGAAATACGAAATCAAATGCACTAAAATCTCCCAAAAATTCACTTTAATACGCAGTCACGACAATACAATTCTAACCGGCTTCGTATGATTTCATGAAATTGATTACAATTAATACTCTCCACAGGCAAATGCAGTACGCACAACTCGCACATATATTTTGATGAGCAATTAAAATGGACGAAAAATATGTGAGTAAGGAGTAAGCAAGATAGCATGAGATCGTACATTTAATATTTTTTTCATTTTTTTTTTTTTATGCAAACCAACGGCTTTCCAAGAGTTTCATATAAAGTTTCCTTGTAGCTATTACGATATAGTCGAAAAGATTGCATTTGATTGTATTCTGTCTATACAATTGTAATATAGATTTTATGCAATGGATTCAAAATTAAAAATATATAATCTAACTTTGAAAAAATAATATTTTGCGCCTATTTTACTTTGTAATCGTACAATTTTATCGATAAGATATAATATCGACAAAACATTTGCCGAAAAAGTATTTAATAAGTACAGGGCCTATGGTGTGCGTTATCAACACAGAATTATGTATGATTTCGTTTTATATCGTTTTTCTTTTTTTATTTACATCTGAAAGTACATAGATATGTATACGTATTACGTACGTTGGCTTTGTGTTCATAAAAGCACATTAATTAAAGATGAAAAATATTGAAATAGAATACAAAGTTTTTGACTTGAACATAATGAATATAATTGAATCGGTATAAGAATATACTAATTTCTGTAAATTCGCTGCAAAAACTCTCGATTATTTTTAATAAATTTACATAAATGCAGACACATTTACTCAATCGATAGGGGAAATGTTTACATAAATGCAGTGTATACGAAAGAACTGTGGGCAATTTAGTACCTTATCCACTTCCATACCTGAACAACCAATAGATGAATATTTCGTGAGAAATTCAAATCGGAAATCTTTTTTAAAGCGTAGTTCCGACCTTGTGCGAAATAGTTGTATGCGTCGTTATTATACGTGTAAAAGAGGCTACAAAGCGAAAAATATGTTACGAAGAAATCATAATAACAATCGGTACAGTCAAGAAACTGTATTTCTTACTTCAATTTCAGATGAAGAATCAGAATACACTTACCACGATGTAGACGTTTTGACATTTTCCATAATCGATTTGAACAAACGGTGATTATTAATAACAATTATTTTTATGTATTTAGCTTAGAAAATTATTAGTAACTTTTATTTGTAGTTTATTTTATTCAGTTGATCACTGGACTTAATTTTTGTCGACTTATTGATACCTCAACTCAGCGAAAACTAACTATCGAAACAAGAGTTCATGAACAGCAGAAAGAACGTTTTTTTACATTTTCATTTTCATTGTAAATTATGGCTCTATTATGTTACATGATTAACACTTTCACTTTTTAACGTTGTTGCATACTATAGTTTTTTGTTTGCATTTTTTTGAACTCAATTAACTAAAAAATGATAGTTTTGTAAACTATATCGCATTTTGTTGTCATTGAAACACATTTTTAATATATATTTCAACCGCCTTCATCAAATTTCAGCATTTCAATTGATTATGTGCGCTTATGGACATTTGCACAGTATTATCGAATGTTTACGAATTTATTATTGGATCAAATGCATTCGTAAACATTCGCTAATACCGTGCAAATGTCCATAAGCGCATTCCCAAAATTCATGAAAAATTCGTAAAAATGTACGCATTCGTGAGAGTTGAATCCCCCTAGGGTAATTATCAATAGAACATTATTTAATAGAAAAAGTTTTCAACACTTTTATTGAGTATGTATAATACTTAGTTTTCTATTTATTTGTTCATTAAAATTTTACTCAATCACTTTATTATTTATTTTAGTGTTTTACATATAAGTGTGGAAGTAATACACTTGCAAGTACGCAATAGTGCAATAATTAATTTATTTTACTACACTGTATTTAGAGCATGAAGAGTTGTAATTTCGTAAAAATAATACTTAACTTACTTTTATGATCAAATTTACATACCGATTCAAATTTACCGCTGTTCTGATGTTTTGTTTGTTAGAAGTATCTTCAATTTTGTGACAAATAAAAACTTGCTGTCATCAAACAAGCAATCGTATTTATTATTATTTTGGGACAATTTTTTTGAAAATATTCAATACAAAGATATTTTCATTCACTCATACTAATGAATGAAATCTAAAGCATACAAATCATACAACCATAGAAGTACCATTCAAGTCATGTTCGTGCTTTGAGTGTATACAATTTGGTATACTAGTATGAATTGAAAGTGTCAATCGGCGAGAACTTGCAGCATTACAACGTGTGTTGTCAACAAAAGAACATTGCTAATTCGACATATAAACTGAATATGTTTGAAAGTAAAAGTACGGATTTTCTCTCGAAATATGATATTTAAAAATCGAAAAGAAAAATATGTTCCAAACGCAACAAAAATTTGAATAGTGTTGAACCACTTTTACAACTGATCAAAATTCGTGTAGTTAGTATAATATTAATGTGAGGTCAATGAATTTTAGATTATATATTTTAAATGCAACTCTATGTGTTCTATAAAACTTTTAAATTCCATGAACAAATTATTAATAAATAATTACCGCTCTATATTTTTGGCATCCTGTGAAAGACTCAAAATATTTGTTTATCGCATTACATTCACACTAATATTAGTTATTTGGACCAGGTTAATCAATTTGTGTTCATAATTTTTATTTGTTATGATCATTCCTTTAAATAGTATTGTTTATTAAATATGCTTATAAAAACGAAAAATCAGATTTTAATAACATTTAAATCATATTTCATTCATTTGTTTGCTTGATCTATGATAATGCTTCGATGCTACATTAATTTTTCTTTCATTAGAATGTTAAATACATCTTTTTTATCACTTCGTCGTACATGTTAAATTTTACATGAATGATAAATAAAAACTAACAATTCCAAGATTGAAATGACGATAGAATGCGGTAAATTTATCTCTTATTCTAATAATTTCATTCAAAAGCCGTCTTTTCAACCCGCATAAAATAATATATAAACTTACGTTGGTTGCATGACAACATAGCGTATGCGCAGTTCTATCGTTACAGTCTAAAAAAATATATAAATTGATTTATATGTTCTTATAAAAGTTTCTCTTACATTTAGTTCTAACATTTTAAAATATTCGAATCAATTTTGCCTATAAAACAAAATCATGTTCATAGACAAACTTTAAATTAGAAAACCAACAGATATACGCATTGTGTTTCTCATGCAATCAATAAAATATGTGGAACAATGGGAAAATTGTGACGCTTTTTTAACAGACAATTTAATGTAGTACTTACTATCTACGATTATAGCCAATATGTTTAATTAAATAAGGAAGTGTTCATTTCAGAGAGTGAAAAAAGTGTTTATAAGCTAAATTGAAATGTGTTGAGTAGCGAGAAGACAATTTTTCCATGCCTAATAATCAAAAATCATGAATTCAGTGATACATTTTTCAAATAACTTCTTTTTGCTTAAACATGTTTAAATGAGGGTGATTTTGCGGATTGTTCGTACGAATGTACTCTTATAGCACGCAAAGTTCTTCAATGAGTTATGACACGTAATGTTATGTTTTGTTTTCTACAAAATTTGACTACATCGAAGAAACAACAGCAAAATAAGCTGGCAGATTCTCGTAAGACGTTAGTTGGTATATCCGACAGAAAAAATAGCATCAAAACTGAACTCACAAATGAGAAAAGCAAGAAAAAAACTAGTTCTAAATCGGTTTTTTTTTGGCGAAAAAAAAAGGTGAGTTTGTTTCAATCAATTCATCTGTATGAAAAACTGACTCCACTATATATTAGATGCCTGATTACAATTTCAAACGAGTTCGAACTCGTTGAAATGCATAATATCGAGTGATTTCCAATTCAAATGTATTTTATGCCTGGAAATCAGAAAATTATTTAGAATGAAATGAATTACGTATCAATTGTATCAATTGAAAGCATTCACGGCTGTAAGTTGCAATTTCCGACCATTGAAACTATCAGGGTTTAATATTAATAGAGAAAAGCTATACATAAGAGCTTCTTCATGAGATGTTATTCATAACCATAACATGAGAAATTTAGGCCTCAAACATTTTGTTTACATTATTGTTGATTATTTAAATAAATTTCAATTATTAGAGGAAAAAAAATATATGTACTCGAATAAGAGATTTCCATCTTATTGATTTGAATAGAAATCTATTCCTACAATCGATGAGAATTGCCTTAATGAAATTCAAACAGGGATAAAAATGACATTCGCTAGGACGACATAAATTGTTCAATGACTTCAATCGTTCAAAGATTTTTATTTTTCAATGACTTCATTTAAAAAAGATTTTAAGTGACTTTGTGTGGGAAATATGTATAATGTTTTTATAATGTTTATAGATATTATTGCAATATAATCATTTCTTTTCCTTCTGTAAACGAAGCTAATGTAGTAAATATCATAAAATATTAACAATACTTACTAAGAATTTACATCCTAAACCTAAATTCTTCAAGTATGTATCGTCATATGCCTAATATGTCAAATACTCATAACAACCTGATTTTAAGTTCATTTTATTATGAATTTCTATTAATTCACAAAATGAAGTTTCGAAAATAAATGAATTTTTTTTAACTTTCTAGGGTATCTATATGCATTCAGTCAACATCAGCATCAGCATCAGCATCAGCATCACCATTATTTGAAACTAAAAACTACTTAATGCCAAAATGTTTATCAAATGATGGGCCCACTGATCTAGTATCTCAAATTACCAACAATGATGTAAAAAACGACAGCAAAATTTATCAAAATGAACCAGAGAAAAGGAAATCTATAAATGACATTGTGACATTTTCGACTCATTCTTCAGTTAATCATGATTTAGGGCAAGTGAAATTTTCAAACAAATTGAATAAAATCGAACAGCGGCAATAAATTATGTTTACTTATTATTAATTATATAAATTTCAATCAGATAGATCGTGTAGACTATATATTACGCGTTACAAACACGATTTATCTGATTGCTTCGTAATCTAATCAATTTGGTATATATATTGATATATTGATATATTATTAAATTTTTCACAATATAGATTATAACGTTATTAATTTTAATTGTCACTAAAACATCTTGGTTAAATATAATGCATTTTTCTATCACTTAAAGCAGTGAAAAAAGTATAACTGATACGTATATGACCCAACCATTTTCAAACATGACAACATCAGCAAATAGTAATTCCATGATGGATTCATTAAACTCTTCATCTAAAAGAGCACAAGAAAATCTTCAGCTCCCAACAAATGTGGCAGCCAGCTTGTTATCAAAATCAAGTTCTACTAATTCTATAGCCAAATCGAACGATGGTGCTTCCTCTGAAAAAAAATTCAAGTCGTTGAGTAGCAGTCGTCAAAAAAAATTTCATCGGCATTTCAAACAAGTTCCAATGGATGAAGAAGTAATCAATTGTATGTATACAATATAATATATATATATATATACATATATATTAGGGTGGGCCTCATAGAGCAAATTATGCTTGCAAATTTTCAAGTCAATAGGAGAAGATTTACCCATGCCACTTTTCCTTTATCTAATGTGTTATTTTTCGGATTTTTTGACGTGGGATTAATCAAAATTGACATGAGTAAAGGTTCTCCTATTGACTTGAAAATTTGTAAGCATATTTTTTAGACCTAATCTCATCATTCTAGCTCTGTCCGGTATATTTTTTGAACTTTGACCACCCTAATATATATCTAATTTGTGTGTGTGTGTGTGTGTTTGTGTGTGTATTTAGTAAAATATTTTAAAAATTACGAATTATTTTTACCATTTACAGATTTTTCGTGTGCATTTGTTAGCGATATTTCACTACAAGGCTGTTTGTATATTACAAAAAATCATATAGCGTTTTATTCGAACGTATTTGGATATGTTACAAAATTGCTTATTCCAATTAAATCTGTAACAAGAATATCAAAAGAAAAAACTGTAAAAATATTTCCGAATGCCATAGCAGTAGAAACGCTGGATGAAAGACATGAAAGACATGTTTTTTCAAGCTTTTTGAGCCGAGGAACAGCCTACCAACTAATGATCAAAGTGTGGAAAGAAGCATTGCCCTTGAGTGAAATTGAAATTGAAATTACAGCAAGTTCAGCGCAATTACGAATATCGAGTGGTTTGAATTCCGACAAAAATATAACTCAATTTTGTAATGTTTTTGACGAATCCAAATTGAATGAGAGCAACAAATCATCTACTTGCACATTGCAAATACATCAGCGTAGACGAAATTCAAATAGTGGAATATCAGAAATAGATGATGAAAGTAGTTCAGCTATAAGTGGAAGTGAGGGCTTAACTCAATTGCTTCAATCACAGGAGGGGGAAACCATTTTGGAACATAATGTGAAATTGAATAATAGCGGTTCTAATAGTGATTACGAAAGCAATAATACAGTTTCAACTCGTGAAAAAGAACAAAAATACACGACTGAAACGATTTCACTGATTTCGATGCCAAAAACACTTGAATCTATTGACAAATTAAGTTCAGCTTCAACCAATATAGAATTTGCTATGTTTAAAATTCCACGAACCATACATGTAGCTTATTTTGGTCTTTCGTTGATTATAATATTGGCAATTTTGGCTGTATTCTTATTTTATTGCATTTCTGAAGTAAAAACCATACAATTTTTAAGGACTAGTGCATACTCTATCAACGATTTATATACGGTACGATTCATATACGGCACATTTTTATATTTAATATTGTTCTATGAAATATACTATTTTGCAGGAAAATCCAAACATCAATTTATATGCACAAGTTGTGAAATGGCAACGAAACATGCAAGAACAGAGAGTATATTTGACCAAAAATGTATTGGCAAATAGTTTAGAACAAATTTCTTATGTATGATACATTTTTTTTTTAAATAATGTAATCTATATGATTATTGGCTTAATCCTTATATTTCCTTTTAAATATAGATAACCGACAGCCTTCAAAGTCTCTCATCTTTAATTCATTCGAGCGAGAGTAATAGCATCGCAAGCGATAAGAAATACAAAAATTCGGAATCATGTGTAGGCGATGAAGAAGAAACGTTGAACAATTTTTAATAAGCTCCAATGTATCAATTTTGAAGATATCTATTCGTACTTAACACAATTTTTCAAACCAATTTCTACGTAGAATATATTTATATTGATTTGAAATGCAATTGATAAAATTAATTTATTTTTTTTAAATGACTAGACTTAGCGTTAGGTTCGGCCAAATTTGCTTACATTCGAAAATCCCAATATATTAATTTAGAAAAAAAAAGATGAATAAAGAGTTTCCAATAATATTGTTAAAAAGAAATATTGGTTCTCATTTTAAGAGATGGCGTAAGTATGAATTGAAAATATTCATAATTACAGTTTCTGTCACAATATGATATACAAAATTCGTAAACATATGCATAACCTCACTAAAGCAACTAAAACACAACGGAATAAAGTTATATTCCGCGTGTACTGTGAAAACAAACTCCGCTGAGATGGTTGGTTACGAGATTAAAAATGTTCCAGGCAAGGTTTGGATAAGAATCTTAATTACAAATTGAAAATCTCCTGAAACAACAAAACTTGTTACAAAAGTGTATGAATTTTTAGGGACGAGCATTATTCGCGACAGTTAATTTTAAGAAAGATGATATAATTTTGCAAGAAGTTCCATTAGTATCAAGTCAGTTTTCATGGAACGCTGCCTGTAAATATTTGGTCTGCGAATATTGTATGAGGCAAGTAAAACCTATTGAGCTATTTCGTGAATCAATTTGAAGATTTTCCTTATTTCAGACCTCTTGAAACAGCCGAGGAAAATATTAGTCGTTTAAGTGGACACAAGGGCCCAGAACCAATAACACTACCTTACAGTGACTGCTGTTTAGTGAAAACTAATAAACACTTACAAGTGCTATGTCCAAATTGTCCTACTCGTTACTGCTCACAAGAATGTTTGAAGTGAGAATAAATTATTTTCATATGCTGTTATATAAAATAAATGTTCAATATTCAATCGATAATTTTCTTTTTTTGTTAGGTCTGCAATGGAGAAATATCATCGATTATTATGTTTGGGATCGGAATATGGAAACCCAAATCACCCATTAAATATTCTGAATGAAGCATGGAAGTAAGATGATCAAAAAATGCCTTTCTTCATGAATATGTCAATGTATTAGCAAATTTCATTTTTAAATTCAACAGACAAATTCATTACCCACCAGAAACAACCACTATTTTGCTGATTGTAAAGCTAGTTGCTATGTTCAAACAAACTGATCAAAAGCAAGAACTATTTGAAGCAATACAAGACTTTTATCATGAGTTTATTAATGAAAATCTAATGATTTCACACAAAATGCTAGGTGATGACCATCAAAATAACTTGAATAATTTGTTTCAATTATACAGCAATTCATTCGACTTTTCCGGAATGGATATGGTAATTCGATTCAATTCAATATCAATTCTATTTCGTATTATTGAATATTTAAACATTTTTCTAGTTTAAAAATTTGGATTTTTTTAAACGACTATTCGCTTTAATTGGGGAAAATGGACAAGGCATTGGAACCTCCCCATTTGCTGACTGGGTAAGAATGACAAAAATCCTTTGATTCATTAACTCACGACATAAGACATCTATAGATGTCTTTAACACAATACATATGTATATAATTCAGTTTTTAACTAAAAACGAGTACCATATCAAACATCATACATCACTTATTATTAATTTATTATTGTAGAAACAATGTTATTTTTCGTATAATTTTCACTATGGTTTCACTACAGTTTATTATTATTTGTAACATACTTCAAGGTTCGAAATGTGTCGAAACTGAATTTACCTGCGAATGAAAAATTTGCAGCAGATGATCTAATTGATAGTTGTTATGCTCAATTGGAAGAAGTTACTGGTTTGGAATTCTTAAACAACGAAGGATCTGCACTCTATTCGATTGAAAGCAAAGCAAATCACAGTTGTGTGCCAAATGCGCAAGCAACATTTCCAAATTCCAATCATAATTTACATTTGATTGCTCTCCGAGACATAAAATGCGGTAATTTATTTATTTCCATTGTTTTTATATGTTTTGTTTTTGATCCAATTTCTTTTTATTACATTAGGTGAAGAATTGTGCATTTCGTATTTGGATGACTGTTTATTATCTCGAAGTCGTCATTCAAGACAAAAAGAATTACGTGAAAACTATCTCTTCAATTGTTCGTGCAAAAAATGCGAAGAACAAAAGGATGATGCTGATGTTACGAGTGACGAAGAAGATGATGATGATGATTATGATGAAGAACGAGGAGATGAATCCATGGCTGAAGATTAATGTTTATTTGATGTAATGCGATTAAATTGTTTAACTTTAAGTTTATTAAATTTTTTTTTTTTTTTAATAAATTGAAAATTACATAATTTAACTTGTTCAACTATGCACTAGATTCATTTGCAATAGGTTTCAAATTAATTAAGTTATTGCTACATTCCACTAGTTCTGTGATTGAGACACGACCACGTTGTCTAATAAACTCACTAACTTCGTTCAGTTCTTTTTTAGAAATGTAAATAAACTTTCCTTGATCATCAATAACACCTGTTAAAATACCGTCATTTTGTAAATCTGTTAAACGATCTATAACGGCTTGAGTTTTTAGTTTAAAATGTGTAGCTAAATTCTCAAGTATGACAACCTTGTGTTTTTCAATATAATCGACAAATGTTTTAAGCAAATTTTCTTGTTCTTCTTCATTGCATTCATCAAATCCTTCTTCTTCTATTTGAAAACTAGCTTTCATTTTCAGGTATTCTTCGTGCTCTTTGCGCGCCTGTTCCTCAAGTGCTAACCTTTCCAACTCTTCCCTCTTCTTCTCAGCGGCTTCCTCAGCTTCTTCAGCCTTTTTACGTTCGGCAGCAATGAACTCATCGCGTTTTTTCTTCTCCTGTGTATAGTTAAAACAATTATCCATTTGAATGCATCGTTTCAATATATATGTATTTTCGTAATGCAAAAGAATTGATTATAAAATATAATTGATAACTTTAAATCATCTCCATGAAATTAAAACTAAACCTTTTTTCAATTTACTTTGGAATTGAAGCAAATTTCGCAAAAATACGTGATTATTTTATGTCCAAGATACTTGCGCATTTCAACCATATTATGCTTTTAATAATATAATTGCTTGAATTGTACCTCTCTGGCAATGACTTCAGCTTCTCTCTGTTGTCGCTTTTCTGCTTTTGCTTCTAGTTTGGCACGTTTTTTTGCTCCCATCTTTTCACCTGCAAATGGATTTGCATTTTGTCTATTTGCTTCATCTGCGCTGTTATCGCTATCTTGATGCAACGTAGAGGGCTGTGGCGCATTTCTACGTTGATTTCGAGCTATTTGAGCCCGGCGAGGTATCGTTGCATCTGATGCCTCACTCTGATTAATACGACGATTTGACACCGTACCTATTACAAGATTTAAAGTATACATAAAATATTCATGAATATTATTCGAAAAATTTTACCTTCCCGATTTGATTGTGTGGTTGAATCTTTTCGTCTGAGCAACCATGTACTCAACAAAATAATAAGCAAAGCAAAAGCAATGCCGAGCAATAAGATTAACTCCATGATTACTTTACGTTGTAAATTTTATTTATTTTTTGAGAATATTTTAATTCAACACGTCATAAACATTCACTTTTTGCTCAAATGTCAATTTCACTAGTTGACATTCTATGTCACAAAATGATTACATGTTTGGGACAAATTTTGCTGCTTTAAAAGAAGAATAACAAAAAAACAATATGATGAAGCATTTTTTTGTTTTTTTATTATCAATAACGATTACAAACATTTTGATTTTCCTCTTGATTAATTTATGAAATACAAATTTCGAAACTATAATGATGGTGGTGGTTCAATGAAAAAATTATTGCTATTAAAAATAAATGCCATTATTTTCAAGTGGAATTACTTTCACGAATATGCGTTATTATGTTTACGATATGTTATCAAATGATGAAAGATTCTGGGGGGAAAGAACTGAAACAAATGGTGCAAATACTTCAAATGAACGCCAATAAGTATGTGCGTATTTACACTGTTATTTGTTCTTGCTACGGATGAGACGAAGCAACGTGAAAAAATAACAACAAACTTTGTGCAAATAGCAGCAAATGCCTGCAAATGCGCAAATAGTTCTTTCCCCCCCAGGCAAAAATACACAAAAACTACTCAGTAAAAAACGGTAAGGCATACTCATTCCAGTTTTCATCCCATCGTAAGTTTTGGAATTCTTTGAGTCTTTGATTGAATTCTTCTTTTACATTTACAAGAGTTGCATTGTGTGGATAGTCGTAAAACCACGTTAGAATTTGTTGAGAAAGTTCCAAATATGTTTCGAATATAAATCCATTCTTGCCGTGCTTCACAAGTTCTCCAATACTATTTATATCAAAATTGAAGATGATAATTTTATTTGAGTTTCGAAATTAGCATATACATATGAACATACCATTTATAATTTATAGCACATACAGGAATAGCACATCCAAACATATCAACTATTTTCATAGGCAAATCAAGACCACTTGAACTGTAGTGTAAGCATACTCCTAAGTCTGCTGCACCCAAACATAATGGATAATCTTCGCTGGTTAGCCATGGAGTTACTACTGTAACACTTTGATACTTTTTTTTCACAATTTGATCCATGTAAGATGTTTTTTGTGGACCTTTTCCAGTAATTATGCAGAAAAGATGTGGATAATGTGACCGATCGTCTTTAGCAGTGTTTTCATAACCTGGAATGAAGTTTTATATTAACTACAGGCAATCATTATGGAAGAAATGCATTATACGAACGATCCAATGCTTTTAACAGAATTGAAAAATCTTCATCTGGAGTCCAGCTTGTGCTGGATACAAGAATTGCTGGTCGTTTATCACGCAAATGCACAATGCCTTTTGAATCTTTGTAAGTGAAGCGAGTTGCTTGGAATTCTTCTGAACTAATATTTTCCGGCAAAAATTCATAATAATCAGTAGCAAGTCTGAAAAAAAACTCATGTTTTTGCTTCAAGTTAATTGATTGGAATTGTGCAGCTGGTCGATCGTAAAGTACTGTAGCCCTTTAAACCAAAAAAAAAGTTAGCAACTTGATTAATGAAAGGATGATTTTAAAAACATACTTAATTTTCCAATTTTCTTTTAAATCTTCCTGCATAGCGGTAGTAACGCAAAAGTTTCCTGAACTTTTTCGTCCAAAATATGATTCAAACCATTTTGCCAGTTTTACAATACGTCTTTGAGAATTTGTTGAATTGTCATCAGTAGAGTTTGTGTCGTTGTTCAAAGTCAGAATAGTATATGTATAATTATGCCAATCAATAATGAATTTGCATCGTTTAAATACTAAACAATACACATAGCATACGAAAAGTGTTGGTATACCGGGGGGATTTTGACATAAAATCGTATCAGGTCGCCGAATATTAAACAATGCGATAAACAAGCTCAACATTTGCCATATCGACTTAAAAAGGTATTTCAATAAATTTGGTAAATTGAGTTCGGGAAATGCCACTAATTGCTGTATATTACATCTAGAATTTTGACATATTTCGGCAATAGGTTTAGTTTCTCCATAGCCAATTAGATCAACATTGAAATTATGATTTAGTAAGCTCTTCACATGATATTGCATTCGTGGACTTCTTCCAATATCGCCCAACACAATAACGCAAACATTTTTTGCATTTAATGACATTTTTATAACAGATATAATTATTAGAATAGAATTTATCAAATTATTTGAATGAACATATTTCAACCATCTAAAGTTTGTACAAAAATCACGCTTAGGCAATTTTTTTAAGATTAAACCACCATTAAATTTGCGTAGACAAATTTATAGAAATGATACGGAGTACTGAAATGTCTATGCGGAATATAAAATTGACAGGAATCAATGTCAAAATGATAAACATATACTTAGCACATTTGAAGGGTTTTTTTTATTTGTTTGAATGTTTTTTGTTTTACTATTTTCTCAATTGGTATTAATTCAAATAGTGTTTTTCTATTTTTTGAAAAAATATAATAATAATAATAAAACTAATAATACTATGATAACAATGAATGAATGAATTAATAGAGGAAAGCAGGACCTTTCATTCACGGGAAATTTTCAACATCGGTTCACGAATATTGTATTTTTCTATGTATTTCTGCGAAAAAATGAATAAAATAAAATATTTTTTTTGCTTCATAATTTCTTTAAGAGTTTTATAACCTGGATGAGATCCTGACTTAATGTCGAAGTGAATGAAGTCATTTCTGATGGCTTCGGTGGCTTGGATGCAACATCTAGCGGTTTAATCGCCGGTAAACCTTCTTTATCTTTCAAAAATGCAATACAACCTAGGGGGACAATACAACAAAATAGAAAAACAATATATATTGTAAATATTCTGCAAGTATTGCAAATATTGTAAAATTTGTAACACATGAAACACGAACCATCACGAAAAAGGAAGGAAATTTGAAAGGTATTGTCAAATGTATACATCAGGTTTGTAGGATCAATAACTAACTGAAAGTACGGAATTGGTTGTCCATTGTTCTTGCGATATATCTAAAAAATTTAAATATAATAAAATATTCAAATTTAAATTTATAACAAGTTACTTACTTCTTTTATTGTGTTGAAAACAATTTCAACCTTCGTTTTGCCAGTTTCAGTTTTACCTGTAAATTAATACCAGAAAATTCTTATTGAAATGTATTGATTAAGTTTTGTATATATTCATATGCAAGAAGCTGATATTATGAACAAATTTCTTCTACCAAATTTGGATTTGAATAAATGTTTTGGCACCTCCAATTTGACACAATCTATTTACTTAGCATACTACGCTCTTTTGCTTACCCGTTTCAATTACACTTAATGGTCGCTTTTCAGCCGTTGGATCAATTTTGCGGCGTGCTCTACGTTGTTTTTGAGTTGATTGTGTTGAATCGCTGAGCTCATCGAAATTGAATGTTCCAAATAATGAAGGTATGTAGCAACAAGTCTTGGTTAATGAAGCAACAATTCCATCCAATCTTGACCAATCACATATATTGTGTTCATCCATAACACTTTCGACCTTTTTTAAATATTACTTTAATTTATATGCAATTTAGCTTGAACATTTATCTTACCAATGCAACAGCAAAATTGTCGTCAGGAAACTCATCATTTTCAATTTTTTGAACTGTTGTTCCCATTAAATCACTGGCTAACTTACAAACCTAAAAATAGATTCATGCAAATAATTTCGTTTAAACTAAACTTTTGACCTTACCTGTGCATCAAGCACTACTTCAGCCGATTGTCCAATTCGATCATCGATTCTTCCCTGTCCAATTAGTTCATTTGATTTTGTTAGCAAATCTTTCAGAGCAATGAGATTATCAGCAACAGAATGATTATTAACGTTTTCGGCAGCTTGTCCACCAATTTCCAGTAAATGTTTGTATTCCCTTTTCCGGATGGCACTTTGAAATAGCGAGGTATTTAAATCGTTTCCTACGTCACTTGACATTTTCAGGTGATTCTGTTTGTGATTTCTTTTAAATTTAATTCTGAAAAAAATAACATATATAATTGTTCAATATATATTATATTTAACATTTTGCTCACAATTAATTCTTTCAACGATATGGCTTCAGAAACTACTCCGTGAGAATATGATTATTATTTTTATTTTGAATTTGTATATTTTGCTCCAAATATCTATAGTTCGTTGTGTTTCAAGCGAATATAAAAACTAGCCAACTGTCATATAGTAATTTAGATTCCCTATAGGTGGATTATTCATATGTCAAATGTCAAAAAACATATTTCCAAAAATTACATGAAGCACGAGATTATTATAAAAGAATTTGGCGAAAAATTTTTCATTTCAAGATTCGTAAATTAAAATTGGTTTAATTGTTGCAATGGATCAATTATCACGAAGTGATGCCATCGCAGTTTTGGTACGTGTAACGATCGGTGCGGCCGTAGCGTTTTATTCGTTAAAATGGTTGATGAATCAAATGGACCCAACCAGTCAAAATAAGAAAAAAGCGCGCACAAAGGCAGAAGGTTTGATCAAACGCATTACGGAAACGGATAAATCTTTGAAAATAGATATGTCAACATTGTCAGACTATGAATTGGTGATCGCAACACATCTAGTCGTTCCCGAAGATATTAATGTAAGTTGGAACGATATTGCTGGCTTAGATTCAGTGATTCAGGAACTCAGGGAAAATGTCGTCTTACCAATTCGACATCGTAATTTGTATTCATCTTCGCAGTTATGGAAAGCCCCTTCAGGTATGAATATAATGTATTATATTTCCATTAAAAACCCTTCAGTACCCACTTCTCCGTGCTTAAACACATTTTTAATCCATAATAATAAACTTTTAAAATGATGCGATTTATTTTTGTCAGGTGTCCTTTTACACGGTCCTCCAGGTAATTTTATGAAATAGTATATAAAATTGGTCATAATATTTTTAAAAATTACATAGACTTACTATTTGTTTAAAATAATCAAATATGAATGTTCCTCTCCAGGTTGTGGCAAGACTCTGATCGCTAAAGCAACAGCGAAAGAGGCTGGAATGCGTTTCATTAATCTTGATATTGCAATGCTCACAGATAAATGGTATGTATACACTGGTATTTCATTAGGATTAAAAATTAATCTTTTCGGATTAATTCAAGAAAAAATCCAAATGGATTAATTAATAACATCTAACAAATAGCGTATTTTGCCCGAAAGGGCCAAGTCAACTACAACTATAATGATACCATGATACATAATCACCATGCCAAACAATTTGAGAAAATGGTTCAGCGAAAGTATTGTGTCATTATAATCGACAAAGCCATAAATTTGTGAATGCTTCTGCTGCGATATTTGCTATCAGCGATTGTCATAGCAAATGTCTCGGCAGCAACACCCACAAATGTATGACAGGCTTGCAACAAAACGTTACATTCTAGATTTTAAATATCTAATTTTCTATCTTAAATCTATTTTAATCGATTATTAAATGTTGATATTGTCCGCTGGTGTTGGTCGCGCAAGTGATTCATGTATTCCATGCCCACATACCTGTTGAATGAAAATGCCTGTTGAATGAAAATAACAAACACAATTGATTACATAAATTAATTCATTCAATCTCAAGGCGATGAAACGAGGTGCACGTAGTGGCTATTACGCGCCCGAATGTGCTCTCGGTAGCACAAATATGTGTTCTCAATGGTACAAAAGGTTATTATTTGCCCGCCAATCATCCTGTTCTTCACGTCGATAATGTTTGGTGAGCTTATCCCATCGCTTCTTCTCTAACGGAACTTTGTCTTGGCATGCCAATTGTATGCTTTGTTTCGCTCTTTTATGTCGACCTAAATAGAGAAACGTAAACAAAATGAACGAAAAAATCAATTAACATTTTCATTTTGAACAATTATTACTTTCATAGCTTCAATTTGAACAATCGGCTTATGCATTCAAGACAAAAAGAAGAATCAAATCAATCAAGTTGATTTATCAACAATTTTAATCGAAATAAATTTTGAAAACTAAAGAAAAATACAACAACAACATCAACAACAACAAATACTTACCTCTTCACTCGTACGAATATCGTGTTGCATTATGGCGGTCTTCATATTCATGCCGGGATCAATACCAATTTATTAGTCAAAGTCACCATTATTGTGTCGATGTTTAGTGAGATCCAACTGTGATAACGATTCCTCCTTTGGAGTAACATTGAACAATAAACACACTGAAACCCCATCAGTCATAAATGAATAGCGCAACTGATGTTTGTTCCGGGCCATTTTGCGAGTTTTATCCATGTCGAAGATTTGCTGCCAATAAGTGTCCTTCTGTTCCAAGAATTCTTCACACTAATTTTTTTTCCTTCTTTCGATTTTTTAAAATTGCGTGGAAATTTCTCGTGTTTTGAGAGGATGTTGTATAACTCACGTGAATCGAATCGAAAAAATGTGTGTTGGTAATTGCAGATTATATGGAAGTGGTATAACGGAAAAATTGGATGTTTTCATAAGCCGCTCACCGTTTTGACGACGCACATTGAACGCTTCAATTGCTCATTGCATTTCGGGCCACATTGGCAAAGAAGCAATCAAATGTTTGTCGATATAGTCTCGCATTGTGGATGGTGATATAGGAAAACCGATGACGCGCAATTCCGTTGCCAGAATATCAATACTCTCTTCATCTCAGCCTACATGGAAATATCCATCCACCACATTTCTGATGGTTCGGTTGATGTCGGCATCATTGAATACATACATACCCCGATAAATTCGATTCACTTCATGAAGTTGAATGCGTAGATATTTGCGTATGCGATTCTTCATGTGTGTTTTCAAATGTGTTTTAACATTTGTGCGAACTTTGAGTGCATTGAATGCTGTAACATTGACAATAGTATGACAAATTCGCTTTAACCTCCATCTAGTGACACTCAAGTCTCCATATATAGAACAAAATGTATCGAGAAATATTGTATTGTGTTCAGAAAAATATATACACTTAAATTCATTTAACATATCACAGGCGCCATCTGTTGAACCTTTAGTATTCGAAGCACAAAAAAATGTCATTGAATAGTCCGCTTGCATTTGTGGCATACATTGACGATGTGTATTGGAACAGATTGTCCATCATCAATATTATTTTGAACACACAAATCGTAGAATAATGCCGGCATTCCGAAATCGCCGGCGTGTTCTTCAAGCACCGATTTGAAGCAATCCACAATTTCTGCATTGGCCTCTTTACAGTTCTTTTCATAATATTGCCAATTCTGGCGGTCATAATTAAAATTCACACGGTGCAAAAACTGTAGAGAGGCCAAGTGACACAGTTTTGCGTGTTCAATGCTCTTTGAGCTTGTGTACAACAACAACAACAACAATCATTTAAAGACCATTAATGCCCTTCAGCGTCTGGTCCGTTTTGTAATGGCAGCCCCTTAACAATTCTTCTCCAGCGTACCCTATCGAGAGCCAGGTCTTCAGTTTCCCTAATCCAATCATACCCTCTTTCATTCAAGTCGTTCTTAACCGAATCCAAATATCGTCTTCGCGGTCTACCTCTACCTCTCGGTGCATTCACTTCAGCATTCAAAATTAACTTTGGTAAACGATAATCATTCATTCGCTGTACATGACCAAACCATCTCAATCTTGACATTCTAGCTATCTCATCAATCGAATCCACATTCAAATCTTCCCGTATACTCTCATTCCTAATTCTATTTTCCCATTGATCCCTACGCGACACACCCGAAATCATACGCAAAACTTTCATATCAGCCACTTCCAAACTTTGAATTAAATTATTTGAATCGACCCAGCTCTCGCTGCCATACGTGATAGTTGGTCTGAAGATTGACCCATGAATCATCAACTTCGTCTCCTTACTCAAATCTCGTTTGTTGAAAACATGTGACCTAAGCTGTGCAACAACTTTATTACCATTCACTCTGCGATGTTCGAACTCCTTATCCAGTTTGCCATCTTCCGAAAAGATGCATCCTAGATATTTGAATTGCGACACCTGCTCAAGCACACCTCCATTCAACATACAATTTACTTGTTTCCTATCTTTCCCTATATGCATCACCTGTGTCTTTGAACTGCTAATGGTCATTCCAAAGTTCGTACAAGCTGATTCTAAATCGCTAATGCTGTTTTGTAGCTCTTGTTCTGAGCCCCCAAACAATACTAGGTCATCCGCATATGCAAGAGCGGAGATAATGTTTCCCCCCAAAACTACGTTACCCCTCAGCTTAGCTGACTTGATCAATTTGTCCATATAAATTATAAATAAAAGGGGTGATATTGTACAGCCCTGTCGAAGACCATTTCGCACTTCAAACCATTCACTCAATTCCCCATCCACTCTGACAGCCGCTTCACAATATCTGTACAAACTCTTAATTGCACTCAGCAGGGAACCATTCACACCATATTCACACAACACTGACCAGAGCTTATCTCTAGGTATGCAATCATACGCTTTTTGCAAATCAACAAAACATTCATACATATCCTTGTTTCTCTCATGGAACTTCTCTATTAGTTGTCTCATGCAAAAAATTTGATCTTGACATCCGCGCATCGGTCTGAAGCCAAATTGGTTTTCATCCAAGAGCGATTCGACAATAGCTCTGGTACGTTTTTCTAAAATTGCACTATATACTTTTCCGACAACGCTCAATAAAGAAATTCCACGGTAGTTGTTGCAATCCTTATTACTTCCTTTCTTATGGAGAGGAGAGATAACAGCACCACCCCATTCTTTCGAGCTTGTGTGTCGCACAATATAATCCATCAAATTATCACTTTAATTTTTTTTGAAAATAATTTTTAGCGCACATTTTATGGTACGAATACTGTCTTTTTCTTCGCAATCACTGGATTTTTTAATTTTCTTTGCACTTATTTCGCACTCTTCACCATCTTTACGCTTTCTTTTGCGGCCTGCTACCCACATTTTGGTGGCTTACTGTAACAATTCAGATTTCTGATAATACGTGCGAATACGGAACGAAATAGCGATCGAATGATGATGAATTCCTGAATTTTCCCCTATTTATACTCTTTCAAAATGCTGATAAAGCAATGGATGTTTTCTAAAATGTGCAGTTGCCTGGTATCAAATGCTCTGGCATAAATCTGCACATTTTTTGAAACCCGGCAAATTAAATTTACACAGCAAAATAAAGTAGAAATGAAACAACGGATTGTTTATGCGTAATCAAGTTAATGGCTGTTTATTAAATACAAAATACTATATGAGCGATCTTATGAATTATTTATATGTAAATATTTTAATCCTTTTGGATTTATTTTTAATTCATTTGGATCTTTTCTTGAAATAACAGTAATATTATAGAATAGCAGTAAATTTATTTTATTTTGTTTCCCTCCAGGTACGGGGAGTCGCAAAAACTTGCTTCAGCTGTGTTCTCTTTAGCAACAAAGCTCCAACCATGCATAATTTTCATTGACGAAATTGATTCATTTTTACGCTCAAGAAGTTCGCATGATCATGAAGCAACAGCAATGATGAAAACTCAATTCATGATGCTTTGGGATGGCCTGGCAACAATTCCAGGTATTCATCGTTAAACATTATACATTTTACCAAATTTATCCATATGCAATATTTGAGAAAATTTTCAATTTCTAATATGTATAATTCGACAGGATCTCAAATAATTGTAATGGGTGCAACAAATCGACCAAAGGATTTGGATCGAGCAATTTTGCGACGAATGCCAGCACAATTTGTTATAGGTGCACCAGATACCGAGCAACGAAGAAAAATTTTACATCTTGTACTTGAACCAGAAAGGACAGCCGCAGATGTTGACTTAAATCGTTTGGCGAAATTAACAATTAATTTTTCGGGATCTGATTTACGTGAATTATGTAGAAATGCATCTGTTTATCGATTAAGAGAATACGTTAGAAAGAATGATGTACCAACTTCATCACAAAATGATGTAAAGAAATTAGACAACCCTCCTCCAATTTCTATGCAAGATTTGCTTGATTCATTTGGAAAAATGAAGGAATCAAAAATGCACACAGGGATGTTGGGTGAACATCGCATTGAATTGGATTAATGAGATCTCTTTTGCTAAATTATTCCATTTGGGTGGAATTTTCTAGGAAATTTTAGTCGAAACGAATAAAAGAAGACGAAATACCCAAGTAGGTAATTAATACCTTTAATAGGTTGAATCAACACATATATTGAAATTTTAGCAAGAAACAAATTATGCTTTCATTTCAAATTCTGTCTTTAAGTTTATTTCAATAAAAATCCAAAGTTATGAATACCATGACAGTGATTTGCTTAATCAAATATTTCAGCGTACAAAATTATTTTCCCCACTACTATTTTTATTTCATCAAAATTGAATGAATAAATAATACTGAATCATTTAAAAAGAATCCACAATTTTTCATAAATATTTGAGCATGTTAACTTCTAATGGAAAAGTAAATAAAATTGTTTCATATGTTTCAATTTTCATTTATCACAGTTTTTCTGTGTGATTTTCAAAAAAAAAGATGGCGAAAATAAATTAATAAAGTGCAAATATCTGCATAATGGGAATTGAATGGTTTGTATTTTCATTCTGGACAATCAAATAAGAACATTCAAACGAAGAGATGGATTGAAAACATTGAACGTATTCATTATTTACAAATATAAGCAAAGCACATTATTTGACATTTATTGACATGCCACTCGTTAGAAAGAGGCAAATAAAGCAATTTATGTATACTAACACGTGCTTTAAATCGATGTAGGCATTTTTGTGTAACAGTAGTTTGATTTACTTCATTTGAAAAATTTACAATAGAACTCCACATTTCAATAACTAAGTTTAATAGGCAAAAATACGTAGAAAATGCCAAGATCAAAGCGTGATAAAAAGATTTCGCTCACAAAAACGGAGCGCAAAGGATTACAATGGAAACAACAAATAGTTGAAGATATAAAAAATTGTGTCGCGAAGTACCCAAATATTTACTTGTTTTCGGTACAAAATATGCGAAACAACTTATTAAAAGAGTTGCGTTCAGAGTGGAAAAAAGATGCTCGTTTTATATTTGGCAAAAATCGTGTCATGCAGTTGGCTCTAGGAAAATCAGAAAATGACGAAGCTGAACAAGATTTATATAAATTATCAAAACGGTTACGAGGTCAGTGTGGTTTACTTTTTACGGTGCGAGATGAAAAGGATGTATTGGAATGGTCAAAACAATACTCAGCCTTAGAATATGCTCGCAGTGGGTTCATTGCAACTGAAACAGTAGTTTTGCCCGAAGGACCACTTGAAGACTTTTCACATGCCATCGAACCGCATTTACGTTCACTTGGAATGCCAACAAAATTAGATAAAGGTGTTGTCACACTTTATAAGGAATATACTGTCTGCACAGAAGGGAAGGTTCTTACTCCAGAGCAAGCACGTATTTTGAAGCTTGTTGCAAAGCCGATGGCCACATTTACTTTGGAAATCAAATGTAGCTGGTTGGTATATAGGGTGAAATAACCCTTTTCGAATATATACATATTTAGTAGATGTTTGGAACATTTACGCGATATTTAAATAATAAGTAGGCGTTAGTGACCAAAAAAAAAAAAAAAAAAAAAAATGAAAAATGACAATATTGTCATAATGGCAAAATAATTATTGGTTTAAATAGAGATTTGGTAGGTCAGATCAAGAAATAAATATTTATGATAATCCTTATATCTACGGTATTTACAGAATATGTATTCACGTTATTCAATTTTATTTTTTTTTGTTGTTCCCCCATAGGTTGCGAGGTAGCGGTTATAAATCATATGTTACCGAGGAAGTTGCAACGGATAGTGGTAATGCCGGTGATGACGAAGAAGATGTAGAAATGAGTGACAATGAATAAATTTATTATCGTGTAATAATTTAAGTGAAACATTTTATATGATTCAGTAAAGAAAAGAAAATAAAAATGTAATTTGAAAAAATAAAAAAATAAAAAAGTCATTTCTAATTACGACAAAAGAATTTTTAAACACTCAAAAAAATGAATAAAACCAATGGTAAAACTAAATTATCAATTTGGTCTGTAAATGTTTCAACCAGCGAACTTATTGTGATAGCTATCAGGAATTTTGTAACGAGAAAATATGACCAAGGAATGAGACCAAGGTAGCACAAAGTAGGAAACACTAAGCCTTGTGCTATGAATGCGGCAGCTGTTCCTTCTAAGGTCTTTTGAGAATCTGTATAAAAAAATTTTTCAAATAAATAAAGTTAGTTTCAATTTTCAAAATGTATGAATATTTATTTGTTCTTTATGTGCACTTACTTCTCCATTTTATTTTGCCATACTTTGAGCCTATAATACTCGCAGCTGTGTCCCCTATGCCAACTGATATAACACCACTCATTAAAGGGAGTATATTGAAGCCAGCTGAATCGGTGAGATCACAAGGACATGGATGTATCCAAATTGGAATTGAACACCCAATAAGCAAATAAATTGGTGTGAGAGCAACAAGACCGGCATCCTTTTCATCGATAAAAGACTTTACCCCTGCCTCTAATATACTATTAATTGGTTGTAATTTTATAACTCTCATTGTTTCTAGCACAACTAACAATGCTAAGGCAATGCTTGAGGTTACAAATAAAAGTGCACATTGATAAATTAATCCAGGCAAGAATACCTAAGGGTGGAAAGAACGAAAGTAAATAAAAATAAATATTGTAAATATCCTGCAAATATTGCAAATATTGTAAATATTATGAATATTGTGAATATTGTGAATATTTATAATTATACTAAATATCATAAATATGCTAAACATATGACTAAATATTGTTTAAATTTGAGATTGGTAGTTGAGATCATACTGCATACTCCTGTAAAAATGAAAAGAACTTACTATAGAATAGTACTTTGTGACCGCCAGCTCTACCTACAAGAGAAATATACAGATAAATGAACATTGAGAAATTAATACACTCGAACTAACTTCTCAATTATATTTCATCTGATTTCATCAATATCAATTCAATACCTACCTCTCTCCCCTAGAAATCAGGGGTCAGGATTGATTGGTACATTTGTCAACATACACATTGCTTTGTAAATCATGTTGCGTGATGCATTGTTATCACGATCCCACACAATTGTTTTTCGTTGATTTTCATGATTGAATGTCATTTGCTTTGGTCTTGGTTCGACATTCAGTTTCTTTCGATGTGTATCATATATGATGTACTTTTCCAATCCATTCTTCAGGAGTAGCGAGAACAGTATTTCGGGCCGGTTCACAGTTTTGGCAAACTAGGAAACTGTTAAATTGAAATTAATTTTCATATTTCTATTCTTTTTTTATGTTTTTTTTTTTTGAACAACTTACCGATCCTTTATGTTCCATCTCTCTCTACCCAATCCTTTCCTTTCGATTCTTTCTATTGCTCTATCGAGCAATTTGTGACATCTGCTACACAGCATCGATGTTCTAGGCTCTTTTACATCCATTCTCATTGCGTATCGATCCATAGTTAAAGTAATGGCTGCTTGTGGTGTTCGCATTTGACCTTTGATTGGCGAATTGGCGGCAGTTTTAGCATTTCCAAGAGCATAGATGATTGTTTGCTGATCTCTCGGAACTTCTTTGAGCATTAGTTGCATTTCGCGCACCACTTCATGTGCAACTTTTTGTATTTGCACATATTTTTCGAATTTAAGGCGACTTACATATGGCTTGCATTTAGCTTCGCGTGATTCCTTGAACGAATTCAGCTTGTATCGAAGATAAATTCCATGTCTGGCACTTTTACTTGATGGAGTCTCATCATACTTTTCACGATTTTCACGATTCGGTCGCCACTTGTTTTCATAATCGCCAGTGTACTTGCGCAATTTATTTTTTCGTTTGTAATATCCAGTTCGTTCATGCCATTTTTTGGTCGTCATAGAAAAATGTTCTTCCTTTCCCGTTTGAACATTACGGCGTGTTACCCATATCATTCTTTTTTGCCCGGGATCATTGCCGATAAATACACTGATTTTACCCGAATCTTATGCCTGTTGAATATCCGCACTAACTTGTATCGGTTTATCATCATCATCGACATGGCCATGTTCACCTTTTTTCTTCTTATTCTTCTTTTTTGTTTTATCGTTTGCATCATCATCATCATTAACATTAGCCAACCAATTCCGTTTCATTCGTAGCATTCGCACACCGACTGAAAGACCATCTGTTGTGAAACTTTGAGCAAAAATTTGATGTCTACGATTGATTTTCTTCACGTTGACGAACCGATTCCAATAGGTATCACAATTTTCATTTGTTAAATGCGGTACATCCTTTCGGTCAATTATGGGTGTTAATGGTACCAACAGATTTGTCACGTTTATGAATCCCAATGTGTCAAACTCAATGTGAGCAAGTTCGTCCTTCGCTTGTGGAATGACGCGGAACGATTTCCACTGCTCCTCTGGATGGTCTTCGTTGTGTTCGTAGATCAAACGTTGCAAATTCATCAGCTCATAAACGTGTTTGTAGTATTTTTTAGAGTGGTATTACGCGATCATAACCCAATAATGAAAGTTCAAAGATGCGCACTCCACGATTGTATTGTCGTATACGTTCTGGGGGTAACAATGGCCGCAACTCTTTAAAATATTACTGGTTGTTGATTTTGTACAATGCTCTGAAAACCCAGTCGTGGGCTACTCGATATTCACACACACTGAATTTACATTTGAGCACCACAATTTTGGGCTGTCATTGAAAATCACCAACATTGTGGAATTGCGTTCATATTGCAAAATTATTTAAATGTGGTTCGTTTGCAATTCACTACATTATAATTTATTTTTGCGCTGTAGACGCACCACTTTGTGTGGTTATTTTCAATGACACCTCAAAATTACGTCTGTAGCCCGCGCTTAGGTTTTCAGAGTGGCTGCCTGTTTACTGACTGTTGAAAAGATAAATAAAAAAAATGTAAAGAAATCAAGCGGACTATTCAATGACATTTTTTTGTGCTTCGAATACTAAAGGTTTAACAGATGGCGCCTGTGATATGTTAAATGAATTTAAGTGTATATATTTTTCTGAACACAATACAATATTTCTCGATACATTTTGTTCTATATATGGAGACTTGAGTGTCACTAGATGGAGGTTAAAGCGAATTTGTCATACTATTGTCAATGTTACAGCATTCAATGCACTCAAAGTTCGTTTTTTGGTTTTGATTTTATGGTTTGATAGAAGAAAAAAAAAAAAAGAAATGTAAAAAAAAAAACTTAAAAAACTTGGAAATAATGTTGCATCAATGGAAACAATTCTCATTAAAGCAATAATCTTACCATTCGGATCATTTGATTCAGTCAATGTTTGTGCTCTTGTCTTTGGTTTGAATTGACATTTTCGTTTGGCAAATTCTCCTTTCCATTTCGCGATTGTGTCTGCATCGAAGTATCACGATCTTCAGCCGTTATTCCGTCATCACTGCTGTCACTAACGTTCATAATGTGTTATTGTCTGCAAGGAAAAAAATGAAGTAGGCAGTAGCAGGTAGTTAAGAATCTAATGGTGCAATGCACAAAATATGTACAACGGCAAAAGCAAAAATGTCTCACCAATTCTTTTTCTGCCAATTTCCTTCTTCTTCTTCGAAAATTCCAAACAAAAAAAAATAACCAAAAATGTGTGACGCCCAAGCTATACAAACTCACTCAACAATTATGAGAATGAGGAATTGATTTGGTGTCTATAATAAGAGAAGAAAAATATTGTATTATATTTGCGTTACAATATTTCAAATGCGAAATGTCCATGGAACACGTTTGTTCGTGTCGAGCATCTAACGGTGCATCGCACAAAATATGTACAACAAATCAATTTATACGCATTTGAAAAATAACCGATGTCACCGTTAGCCGGCAATTTCACAAGACAATACAAAAAATGAATATGATAAACAAAAAAAATCCGATAAAATATTATTTTCACTCATTTCAATGCACCAAAACTAATGTTTTTTTAAAGTAAAAATAACATTCTGTAAAACACTTTTCAATATAAAAAAATATGTTTCCAAAACAAATTTATGCGCATTGAACTAGAGCGGCTTTTATGTACGTATTGTTCAGATGAAATTTCACAATCGAATGATGCACAAATGAAAAATGCGTTAGCATTGTCTCATAATTTATGCAATGTGCCGTGTTCCATATCCACTTGTTTGCCGAAAATGTAAATGCGTGTCTGTGTATTGGTTATGAAATCTCAATACGATTTTGTATCATTGGTCAGTTGTTGAGCGTACTTTAGTGCATAAGAGATATGCATATTCTCTTTGTCTTCCTCTTTCCCATTTTCTCTTACCATCACACAGACTATCGTTTTTGTTACAATGCAAACAATATTTTACAAACGAAATACTACGAAATGAAATGTGTAAATGATGTAAATGTAAAGGAAAGGAAAAATACTTACAAATGTTTAGAATATGCTGTGTCTATTTCCCCCTCTTCTTCCATGATGTGATTGTGTCGACAATGTTGAATGTTGACTTGATCTCAGCTACCAAATCTCAATTTCAAGCAATACTTATTTTGCCATCAACAATATATTCACAAATGCCAATTTATTGATAAAAATGAATTGCATATTCACTAGATATTTCAAATATGTATGATATGGTGTGTGTATTTTTGAATCTAGCAAATATCTCATAAATATTTAAATATCGCGTGAATATTCTGAATATCTACTAAATATATATATTCAAAAAGGGTCCTCAGCCCCTAGAGAATACCAGAACAATTAATATGTGAAAAATTTTGCGAGTTCCTGTGTTGCTTTGTTCATTACGATTTATCTGCCATAAAACTGTAGCCACAGTCATACCAATCAAACCAAGATACAGGATCATCATATACAACTGCCGAAAAAAAATATTAATTTATTAATTTAATTTTTTTCAAGTCAACTTGTACACCCAGAGTAATTTAACAGCAAATATTTCAACATTTGATTTAAAATGTGATATTTCCAACCAAAGTTGTAAAGTTTACAGCTATGGTTGGAATTCTGTACAAGGCAGATTTTTTTGCATTAATACCAATGCATTTGCATATTTGGTTGTAAATGTGACATTTCGATTGCGCGTTCAAGCGAGTTGGTATTAGAGCAAACAAATCTGTAATGTGGAATACCAAGCATTGTTGGAAAAGTTACAATTTTCGTTGGAATTAATATGAACTACACGTAGGGTTGTTCAAATGACAGACACATTTCTGTGGGTGTATCAACAAAATTACCTTTTGCAAATCATCTAGCAGAAATTTAAGCAAAATTAATATGGCTGCATTCTCATCAACCGGGAATAATGCAACCACAATTCCAACGATTCCAAGTAGGACATAAAAGAATTTTCCACGGGAAAAAGTTGAAAAGTAGCAACATCCAACTAAAAAAGTAACACCTAATAGTCCTATCTGGAGCGACTGATTAATTAAATTGTTCCAAAATAACTCGAATATTTATGATTTGACATTTACCTGTAAAACTGTACTCAATTGCTCCATATGCGATGTATGTATTTGATTTGAATATATTTCGCATGATATCGAATTAGGGTTTTTTATACATTCCGTTATTTTCCCTACATATGTTATCAATTTGAAGTACAGATTTGTTAAAAATACCACGAAGCCTTGTATAACGACTGCAGCTTCCCCCGATGTGAAGCACTTCGCCATGTTTTTCAAAACTAATAAATATAACGTTTGATAGACATTCAGTATTACAGATGTGCTGAATAAACTGAATAATACATCTAAAAATCAAATAAAAAAAATTAGTTTTCTTAACAATTTCATTTATTGTAAAATTATAATACCTTGATTAAGAATGCATATGACCAGTATTGAGATAGTAGTAGATGGAAGAAAATATACAATCCAACCTTGAAATATTTGAGCAATTGGTTGGGCATAATGAACGACTTCAGTTTGTAATACCATGCCGAAACAAATAATCGTTGAGAATTTATATTCAAAAGTGATTGATCGCTCATGTTTATAGCAATTTATAAGGTAAGCACTTATTAAAAGATAATTCAACCACCATCCTTCACTTGCATTTGGCCTAAAGACATAACAAAAACTCTTCTACATAAAAGTGTAAAAGCACTTGGAAAAAAAACAACCACATCTCTCAGTGTAAACTTAATTTCTTAAAAAATCCATTTAAATTTGAATAGAACAGTTTTGAATTGTTCAAAGTATATCTAGAAAAATAGTAAATAGACCTTTTCATCATTATGCAATCGATAAATTTTAAAATTGACTAAAATTCAAATGTTTTACTATGAAAATGAAGGAGCTACTTTATTATTATTGATTGAGAAGTATTTCATTGTCGGTTATATCTGTTAACATGGAAAATTCCCGATTTGTTTTACATTTAATTGTATTTAATAATGACATATCTGTAATATGATGAAATTCCATAACACATCGGAAATTCGTATTATGATCCAGAGTTTCGTTATGGTTACTTTTTGAAGAAATAATTTATCATACAGTACACAAGTTATTATACCTCAATTGAATTTCAAAGGAAAATAATTTCCCATCTTTGGTCTTTGGTAATTTTTGCTTAGATTCAACTTTTTCTTTTGAAAACATTCTTGCAAAACATAAATGAAATTAAAATTAAAATTTAAATTCAGAAAAATGGTTTTGAAATTGTCATTTGATATTTTAAATTAATTCAAATCAGTGCTAGTATTTTTTCTCTGGATTTTTCATTTCTAAATCGTATGATTTTGGTTATAATGAGCTATATTTTGACAATCAAACAGATAACAATATTATTGAACGTATTCATTTCGAATGTCAAATGATAAATCAACGAATGTCACACCTAAATGGTGTTTAAATGTGATAATGCGCAAAAACACATGCGATCAATTACATTGTTTTTCTGTTCGCCGGTAAAACAATTTCACAATATTACTAAATCCACGAATTTGGCTTGAAAATACGTTTTTCGTTAACTTTGATACGTTCACATTTCAGCAAATATTACATATTGTTAGAAAATGAGGTAAATATTTATTTTTATTATGAACAATAATTATTAAACCAAAAAACAATTATAAAAATTATTTTATTTATTTATGTTAGTTGGACATTGAATGCTGACATTGAAAATGTCGAAGACGGCGATGAAAATATATCAAATTCATACACTTTCACTGGTCGCGCATCAATAATTTATCTGATTGACGCTCATATTGTGAACGCTAATAACGAAGACGATAGTCAGTTTCGTTTGTGTTTGGACTGTATTGAAGCTGATCTTTTGAAGAGCATTCTAAAAAATCCCAGAGACTTAGTTTCAGTGGTATTTTATAATACACAAAATAATCCAACACCGAGTACTGAATTGACCGAAGGTGAAGATGCAAACACTGTTGTACCACCAAATTGCGCAGTATATATCCCACTGAAGCCATTAAGCAAAAAATTGATTCAATACTTCAAGAATTTTCGTGAATCCAGTGATTTTTTTAATTTCCGTGAAAAATATGGTTCATCAAATGGGAGCTGTTTCAGTGAAGCTTTATGGTTGTGTTCTCGATTAATAATGCGCTGCAATTATCGATTAATTGATTCGAAAATTATTTTATTCACAAACAATGAACTACCCCACATGGTTAGAACCTAGGGGGAAATAACCCTTTTATATTATTTATTGAAATGTCTAGTAAATATTCAATTCATTTTTGTCAATAAGTTGGCTATTAAGCTTTAAATCGTAAACGTTGTTTTCCCCTAGGTTGGAACCTCAGAACAACAACAAGCATTTAAACGAGCAAAAGATTTGTATGATAATCAGATATCCGTTGAATTGGTACCGTTGATTGACGACTTTAATCTCGAACCATTTTTTAAAGAGTTTTTGAGCGCCGTTCAAGACCTAGAACCAGAACAATTACGATTTGAATTGCCAGAAAATCGACGCTATCAAATTCTTAATCGATTGTATCGCTGCAACGACTATCGAAAATCATGTTTACGACACATCAATTTTGAGCTCGCTGATAATGTATCAATGTCATGCGATGTCTTCAGTCTTACACGTAACACAAAGAAGCCAACCTCAGTTAAAATGTATCGTGAGAATAAAGTAGTTGTAAATGCAAAACGATCATATTTCATTGGTGATAGAAATTCAGAAAATTCGACTGAAAGGCCACACTTCCAAGTCAAAGTTCTCACTAGTCAGCTGTACAAAAGTCAAATGATATGTGCAAAAGAAATTCTATTCAGTTCTGAAGAAATTAAAAAGATGAAAACGATTCAAAATGTTGGACTACGGCTGTTAGGCTTTAAACCCCTAAATCGATTGAAGCAAAGATGGATGATAAAACATTCGTTGTTTCTATATCCAAATGAGGAAAGAATCAAAGGTTCAATCACACTATTCCGTACGTTGTGGGAAAAATGCTTGGAAAAGGAAAAATATGCTCTGTGTACCGTTATTCTACGACGGTTTACAACACCAAGGTGAGTATTTTCTATGTAAGTAGTATAGACTTTTTCCCCTTTAGTAAAACATTTTTTGAATAATTATTTATTAAAGATATGTTGCTTTGGTACCACAAACTGTGAACAATCATGGTAATGACGGTTTTGCTGTAATTTACATACCAGTTGATAGTGAGTTTAACATTTGTTTAAAATAACGTAAATACTAATTTTTAGCATTTTTAAACAATGTTTTTAGCAAATGTTGGTGCACTTGATTCTATTGTAAAACCATTACCTACAGCAATGCCAGAACAAGTGTCATTATTCGAAAGTCTGAGCAAGAAGCTTCGATTCGAATATAACTGTGAAATGTTTTCAAATCCTTTTCTTCTCAATTTCTACACACAACTTGAAAAATCAGTTTATGACGAGGAAATGGATCCAATTGAAGACTTAACACTGCCCAATATAGATGTTCAGAATAAGAAAGTTGAACCATTCCTAGAACGATTTGTTGAGGAATTTGGACAAGTAAGCTGATTATAATCATGTTTAATCATTTGATTTGTTTTTCTGAATACTAATTCGTCATAACTGATTTCACTGCAGGAAGATATCAGTAGTAGCAGTCGTGGAAAGCGTAAAAATGATGGCGAAACTGCTGGATCAACAGCAAAGGCTTCTAGAAAAGAACTTTCCGCGACAGACATAGAAGAAGCAGTTCGTAATGGACGAGTAAGTTATTTCTAATTAATTATTTCCATTTATTGAAATAATTAAAATAATTGAATTATATTTAACTGTCACAGATGGAAGTGGTCACCGTGCAGCATTTAAAGGAATTCATTCAAAACCACAATAAAAGTCCTCCTAAAGGAGTGAAAAAAGTTCTCTTTGAATTTGCACAAAAACTTATCAACTAGTTGCACTATTAATATTAGTATTTAAAATAAAAATAAAAATAAAATCTATAAGTATTTTGCAGAAGAAAATACGATATGTTATTTATTTTAATTATGTTTTTATTTGCTTCCTCTGTGTGTTTGTTTAACAAACGTTTTATACGTTCAAATTATCCACCTCTTTTAACACTAATTAAAAACTACATTCCAAATGGGTTTAATTGTTCCTGTTTTGTTTCTTAATTTTCCAACTTTGCAAGGATGTCATTTTCGCGGAACAAGTGATATTCTTTGTCATCGTCTAATTTGACCTTAGTACCGCCAAACTCAGGCAAAAGAACTTTATCGCCAACATTTAGAGAAATTGGTATTAAATCACCATTTTTATTACGGCCGCCTGGACCAACAGCTACAACAGTACCTTGCGAAACTTTGGATTGTGCAGATTCTGGAATTACAATACCGCCTTTGGATTGGGTCAATGCTTCAGCACGTTGAATCAAAATACGATCCAACAATGGAATGACTCTTTTAATAACAGCAGCCTTATTGAGAAAAAAAAAGAATAGATTCTATTAGTTTTGTTATTTTATATGGGAATATGGATAACACCTTCGAACACATTGCAACATAACCTTGAAATTAATTTTTTTTTCTAACAAATGAAACTTAATTTAAAATAGAATTGCGAAAGAAAACCAACTAATAAGAATTGATTGCAAAAAGAACTAATTCTAATCTAGTTTGTGGATATTATAATAAAACTAAGAGTGTTGTTTGAAATATTAACATGTAATTGTGAAATTCATGCACATGTGTACGAAAAAAATACTCAAAATACTCACAAATTATTTTGAAATTATTGGTGATTTTTAAACTTACCATTTCTTGTAGAATGTTTTTTTTCTTCAATATTCAAAGTGAAAAATGTTGTCTGGATGCAAATTTTCTGATAGTGCGAGACGTGGAGAAAATTTAGCAAAAGTGTTATCAATCAACCGGCACGCTGTACACTGAGTTCAATCTCAAATATTCAAGAAACTTCTTTCTCACACATAAAGTGTAAGTATCGTGATATGCACATGGTCTGCATTGAAGTGTATGTGTAAGTGAGTGTTTGCTTGTCAAAATTTCACGCACAGTGTTTGACATTTCGATATTCGATCTTTGATGATACATGATTGTATGAACAACCAATTTCCTAAAAAAAAACATTATAATATTTTTGTCAGAATAAAAATGTAAATAATTTGTTTTCATATTATTTTCATAAATGATCAGAAATGTGGTGTCACGATGGTAAAGTTCAGGGCGGAGAACCCATTTATATATTTATACATAGAAGATATCTTTATATATTTTTAATATATTTAATTATATGTATTTTATTTTAATCTTTCGCTTCAGGTAAAGTTAGTTTTGCCAGTTTTATTAGCGGCATCGTAACAACAATTTTCACATTCGTTTTATCTTTCTATATGTTCTCATTAGAACTAAATACATTTCGAAATATTTTTTTGAGTTTTGGTGGGTCCATTGGAACGTATGCTCTTTTCTGTATGATAACATATATTGTAACAAATAATAATGATTTTGAGGTGATTTATTCGCTAAACAATTAGTAATATAATCACAGATATGTGGTTTTTTATTCACAAGGACGAAATTAAATATATTTTTATTATTTCAGATAGTAAAAAGAGCAACTGGTCTTGGCGTTTGCTTTGGCCTATCAGCAATTACCACGATTTATTCACCAAATGAATGGAAGCCGTTTGGTGTTTATTTCCTGTTTATGTCATCATTTCATTACAGCGAATACTTAACAATATCATTTGCAAATCCTCAAACGTTAAGCACTGATACGTTCATGTTGAATCACTCGGTTGCTTATATAGTTGCTGCAATTAGTAGCTGGTTAGTATATGAAACATTTACGCGATATTTGAATATTTGTATCATAAGAATACTAGTTTACCTGTTGAATGCTTATGTACAAGTTATCTGATAAAACTTAATTGCATTTGTTAATTAATATAAAAAAATTTCATGTCACATCACTTTATAAAATTATCTGCCAAAAAACAGTGGCGTTTATTGGTATCAAATCAATTCCATCCTTAATTTTTCCTATGGACTTATATATTGTATTTTCCTGGTTGATCATTTATTAATCTTCGTAAGAGGCAAGTTGATTGATATTGAAAAAATGTGATTGCTAACTAAATTTAAGTTTATTAATTTCCATGTCATGTATGTATTGCTCGCGTACACCAAAGAAATATTTGGTAAAGATTTCTTTTACTACAGCCACAGGATGCAGTATAAACTCAATTACCAATCATGAAATTAAACAGTATTTACTTAATTATAATATTAAAGTCATATTCGCCGTATATTTATACCAATCAGACATAACTTACATTATGTACAGAATATTCACATCATTTTATTTTCTTCTGTTGTTTCAATAGGTTGGAGTTCCTTATTGAAGTATATTTATGGCCGACATTAAAAGGAGATTTTTTAATCTTATTGCTCGGAATATTCGTTTGTATGGGCGGTGAAATCTTACGAAAACTTGCCATTATTACGGCCAGCACTAGTTTCAATCATATTGTGCAGTATCGCAAAAGTGAAGATCATGTTCTAGGTAAGTTATTTGATAGAAGAATATTTCTTTCAAAGAAAACATTCTGATAAATATTCATTTTGTTATAGTTACACACGGAGTTTATCGATTAATGCGTCATCCATCTTATGCTGGTTGGTTCTTTTGGTCAATTGGAACTCAAATAATTTTAGCAAATCCTATTTGCTTAGTCCTTTATAGTGTTGTGAGTTGGAAATTCTTTCACGAGCGCATCCTTGTGGAAGAATTAGCATTGATCAACTTCTTTTTAGATAAATATGTGGAATACCAACGAACTACTCCTACTGGTGTACCCTTTGTCAAAGGATATGTGGAAGGTGGATACGATGAATCATGTTTCAAATAATAAATCCAAAAGAAAAACCATTTGTTCTCTTTTCAAATATAATTTTGTATTAACAAAACAATTTTTTTTTTTTTTTTTTTTTTGTAATTACGTCCAAACAATTATATCCTGATTGTTCCAAAATATATTAAGGAATTAAAGAAAAAAGGTTCGTAAGTTGTTCAATCATTAATAAATATATTAAAAAAAACTAAAAACGACCATTTTGCTTAAAATCTTCAAACTTTTTACATGAAGGCGTCTCAATAACTTGAGCTTTTCTATAGAGATCTTTGCTACCAAAATTCCTTGCTTTCATCAACATAGACTCCTCTGTAATATAAACATAAAAATATTTTTTAGAATTTCATTTTATTTTGTAATTGATGAGGAACTCACTATAATTTCTTTCTCTGTTGCAAGCATATCTCAAATTCGTTTTGTATTCATCTTCAACAGCAGCCTCAAGTCTTCCTAATGAACCTTGATATTCGTGAAAATTTTCCGTTACGAAATATGGAATATTCGTGCTTACTGTTCGTCTTTCAATAGTATATTTTCTACCAATTAGAATGATAGATACGACAAAAATATGATTTGCAATTAAACATAACTTGCTTTGCAATGGGGGAATATTTGGCGGCTGATACTTACGCACTTGGGTTTAAACTATAAATTGGATCCGATATAAAGAAAGATGACATGCCAGATAGTATGATTAAAAGCAAAATTGGTATTAGATTAAATAATGCGGTGTATCCAGGCTGGAATGAATAAATATTTTTATTAATAAATTTATTGTAATTTTTTACCTATATTTTACCTCGCGCTCATCATGATTTTGACGATGAAAACGACGATGTCGATTTGAATAAAGATTTTGAGTTGGGAACGCACCACCACCAAAGAACATATTGAAAAGTTCTTCAGCCGTCACATCTGCCTCGAAACCTCGAGTATATCCATACGATGTTCTATGATAGTTACCGCCCCTATTTATATTTTGTTGTTCTTCAGAACCATATAAGTCATAGGATTTGCGCTTTTCTGTATCCGTCAAAACAGCCACCGCATTGCCAACTGCTTTGAATGCTTCAGCAGCGCCAGGTGCTCGATTTTTATCTATTCAATGAATATTTATGAAAATAACATAAATTTCTTCATAAATATTTTTATTATTACCTGGATGCAATACCAGCGCTAGTTTTTTATATGACTTCTTAATTTCGGTATCGCTGGCATCCTTTGTAACTTTTAATACCTCGTAATAATCTTTGCAACTACAAATATAAGTTGATATATTTTAAGTTGTATCAAAAAATACCAAATGGAAAAGGAATTTATGTAACCTTTGAATTCGTTTAACATGCTGCAATTGTTCGAGTGTATAGTCGGGTTCTGAAGATTGATTTTTTCGGGAAGGTGATGCAGCAGATTTTCTTCTTTGTGTCGGATTTCCTTCAGATGATTCCGTTTCATTCGTACTATCCTTAGCCGATGATAGAACTTTTTCCAATAAATCTGGATTTTTATTAAATAAATCAACAACATTATTGATTTTTCTAATCAATAGTATTTGAAATAACCAAATACCTTTAGCTTTTTGCGATGGATAAAGTTTTTCTGCTTTCTTCAAAAATTTTTCTGCTTTTTCAACTTTAGATTCACGCAGTGCTTGCGCTGCTATCTGAATACATCTTTCAGCTTCGTCACGATTACTTTCCATTTTTATGTATGTTCTCTTATCTACTTTTTAGTTTTCAACAATTGCCATCTAATGAATTTTGATTTTGAACGAGAAAATTTCTAGAAAAAAAAAAACATTTGTCAAATAATTTACAATTAAATTAAACTAAAAAAAACAAATCAAAATCAATTCAGAAACACAATGAGGTGATCAGGTAAAAACCTTGACAGGTAATGAATATTTAAACAATTGTTGAAAACTTAAACTATTCAGAAATATATTTTGTTTTTTTTATGTTTTTATTTTTTCAATTATTTACTTATTTTCTTAATCCACAATTTTAAATTATTCATAACAGATACTAACATATGTGCATGTGAAAAAATAATTTTAGAAAATTAGTGTAATAAATTATATCTATAATACCTGGACTGTCTGTCAAAATTGTGTTTTTTTATATATATTTCTATGCCTCGTATGATATTTTGTATTAACACGTAAACGTCATTGTCGCACGTCATGGTATTTATTAGTTTTGTATGTATTAGTGCCTCAAAATATTAGTAGTATGATTTTAGCGACATCTTCATATAAATAGTTTAAAGCTGTCTGTATGTGTACAAATATAAAAAGATTTAATATGAACACACATAAACTGACTGTTATATTAGTTTGGAAAGGAAAATAAAAACATAATCAACCATATATACGACTAGAATTTTAATTTAAATACTTTAAATTGTTTACAGTTGCAATTAATAAAATATGTTGAATAACGGAATTTGGTCATATTACCATATTCTAAATGCAAACAACTGAATCATTGTTGTAAAATAATTATCGACCAAACAAAATTCCTTATATGATTTTATTTTGCACGTACGTACGTAAGAAACGTATTGAATAATCAATGCAAATTGCGTTTGAATTGCAAAAGAAAAAACCATCATTCTAATCAAGTGTTGAAATTGAAACGGAAGTTCGTGAGGAGTGTGTCAGATTTGTTCACTAATTCTTCAACATTTTTCTTCAACTTGTCTGTAACATGCAATATTTTTCTTATCGAGACCAAATTTAAATTGATTTCTAAACTGAATTGTATACAAAACATATATACAAGAGCGGTTTGCTTATTTCTGAATCTAAGTTAAAATGTTATTCAGTTCGAGATGGTGATTATTTTCTTCGTTTTTATTTGTTGATAACTAAAGTATGTCTGGTAAGTGTCTTGTTATTTGACGTTAAAACACAAGATAGAATCCAAGCTGGTGTCAAACTTTACTGTAACCCATATATAAGAATTCATTCTCATTCACACGGCTTTCTATTCACATTGCATAGTCAATCAAGGGATTTCGAATTGAATACATTTCTATTTCATTTTATGTTGAAATTTTTCTATATTCAATTTCATTTCGAAATTTCTTACAAGATGATGCTCGTACCAGCTTGTGATCCTTTAGAATTGCGAAGCATGTATAGAAGGGATGAAGGTCCATGCATTTAAAAATAATAATTCTAATCATAATAAATCTTTATAAACACACATATATATAAATTTCTTCTCATTTCACTAATGAAATAATTTAAAATTCAGACTCTGAAGATAGCGATGGAGAGGGCGGGCTAGGAAATCTAAGTCGAGTTATTATTAGACCTCCCGGACATAGTGGTAAGGCTGAAAATCTATATATTTAGTACGTATTTAGAATATGTACGAAATATTTAATTATATTTACTTTTGTCTAGGTAAGGCTAAGCGTGGTCATTTGTGTTTTGATGCCGCCTTCGAAACTGGTAACTTAAGTCCGTTAGATGTTCGGCATTTATATATAAATTATATATTTTCTTTTGTTGTTTCCCCATAGGTAACTTAGGGCGTGCTGACCTTGTTGGAGAATTCGAATATGATCTTTTCCTTAGGCCTGACACATGTAATTTTCTTCAGTTAATAAAATATTGTATTTTTTTTTTTAATTTTTTTTTTTTTTTTTTTTTTTTTTTGAAAAGGTAATCCACGATTCAGGTTTTGGTTCAATTTCACAGTGGATAATGTAAAACTAGATCAAGTATGTCCTATTCTTAAATAGAAATATTTCGAAATTATAGAATGTTTTACATATTTCTTACAGCGTGTCATATTCAATATTGTTAACATAAGTAAGAACAGAAATCTTTTCAAATTTGGTTTAACTCCTCTTGTTAAATCATCAGGTCGACCGAAATGGTAATAATCAATAATGGGTAAATATTGTGTGATATTTTTGAAATGTAAATATATTTTATTTTTTTCAGGCAACGCCTTCCAAGACATCACGTATTTTATTATAGATCACCTGTCCATCAGAATCACTATGTTCTTAGTTTTGCATTTGCATTTGATAAAGAGGATGAAATTTATCAATTTGCAATTGCACCACCATACAGTTATTCTCGTCTTCAAGCATATCTTGTTGTATTGGAAGGACGTTTTCACAATAAATTCGAGCGCACAGTTCTTGGTCAAAGTCTTGTAATTATAATTTTAATTAAAATTTTCTATTTATTCTGTAAAATAAATCAAAAATACATTAATATAGCAAGAACGAAAACTCGAATTGATAACTGTTGACCATGTGCCAAAACTACAGAAAATTGATACAAAAAATGTTATTCGAATTATTGTATTATTGGCAAGAGTGCATCCGGGAGAAGCCGTTACATCTTTTGTGTGTCAAGGATTTTTGGAATTTCTTCTTGGTTCACATCCAATTGCAGTCATATTACGAGAGAGTTTTGTATTCAAGGTCATACCGATGATTAATCCAGATGGAGTATTTCTAGGCAATAATCGTTGTAACTTAATTGGTCAAGATTTAAATAGGGTTTGGAATAATGCAACAGAATTTTCTCATCCAACCATTTTTCACACGAAAAATATGCTGAAAGAGTTGGACACATCCGAGGTTGATAGTTCTCTAAAAATATTAATGAAGGTTATTTGAAACCAATTAATTATTCCCTACAGTGCTATCAAATAGATTTTGTATTGGATTTGCATGCACATACAACATCAACTGGCTCATTTATTTATGGCAATACTTATGACGATGTATATAGGTAAATAAAATCGCTAAACATTTTCTCACCTTGACACGTCATTAAATCCTAATGAAAACGTGAACTATTTTGAATCAATTTTTTTTTTCTTCTATTTTTGAGATATGAACGACATTTGGTATTTCCAAAGCTTCTATCATCAAAAACTGCAGATTTCTCTGTTGAAAATATGATGTTTAATGCTGATGAGAAAAAGAGCGGATCTGCAAGGCGTTTTTGTTGTGAAAAATTATCAGATTCAGTGAATGCATACACTTTAGAAATATCGATGGGCGGATATCTTTTAGAAGGCACCCAAACCTTAGTACAATACACTGAAGATGATTGTAATTATATTCCTTATTTATGTATTACATCCGAAAAATACATAATTAAATTTGTTATTGAAAACACATTTTAGATATGCGCTTTGGCAGAAACATTGTACGAACGTTGCTTCAATATTATCGTTTTACAAACGTGATAAGTATTCCTTTAGTTAATGAATTAAAATCGAAAAAACAGCGTCCCAAAACGCATCGATCTCGATCAAGGGTACGTCAAGAACATATTGTCAAATCAAGACCAAAAACAACTCGTGTATACGCACCAATTAGCTATAATGACTTGGAACTATTGAGCTGTACATCGAATGAGTGTTCACCAACCAGAAGTGTATTTGGTTCACGTTTGAGTAAAAATTTAAACGCAACTCTTGATCGTCATAAACCAGATCAATATTCTCTTTTATCTATCCAGACTTTGAAATTTAAGAACTTGGATTTCACCGATTTGAAAGAAAGACCAATATATTTAAAACATACTGATGAGATTTTAGTTAATATTCCGCCAAAGGCACGTTTAACAATCATCGATTTTAATAAGTTGACCCGTTTGCCTCCCATACGAAAAGATGATCACTAATGAACATTTTTCTGGCAACACTCCTCATTCAATGATCCACTCACCAAGATATTTACCCTAAGTAGACTCTCGATAACAATGATCATTAAGATTCATGGTTTGAATAGAACATCATGTGTAGAACTTAATGTTCGTTTTGATTTTTGTTGAGCCTGAAAAAAAAAATACAACAATAAATATCCTAATAAACACTAAAATAAAAACAAAAAACACACTTTTATCTATATTTGGATTCAAAACTTAATTAAATCCTATATCTCTTTCAATTTTCATCAAGCATTACAATTTTCAAAGGTTAACAATTTTCTTTTTCCATTTCAGTTATTTCGTTTTCCATTTTTAAATCGCAGTTTATACCTAACAACCATTCATATTTTCGAAATTCATTACTCAATTCACTACTAGATGTCTTTGACAAACTGTTTTTCCATTGTTTTTATTTTTATTTTTATTTTTATTTTACAAGAACAATTTTATCAATATTCTTGATAATTCCAAATTAATAATAATTTCAATTAAGTGCATAAAATATGAATATTGTTGAAAAGAGCAATATTTAAAATGTAAATTATTGGAGGAAGTAACGGAAAAACTTTCCAATATTCCATTCTTTCGATATTCAATAGTGACAATTCAACTGTCAAATTTTTGGTACTTTCTAAACAAACAAATGCGCACATTATGAACAATTCCATATAAATCTATAAACTATAATCATATTCTCCGATAGTCTGTCAAATAATTATTACTTCGACATTTTTTTTTAATAATTTCTATTTTAAAATATCACATAAAAATACATTTTGAACTTAAAAAAGCGCAATGTTTTAAATTTAATATAACTGCACCCTCAAATAGACAAAATAGCAAAAATTACATAAAAATTCATACATCATGGATTTACAAACACTTTTAATGGATTTTAATCCAAGGTAAAGTAAAATTTGTTTTCATATATTTTTTTTAAGAACAATTTTTTCATTTTTTCGAATTTGGATATCATTATATTTGTTAGCTTATCTTTCTTCAATTCATTTGCAGCAAATTTGTGGTTCATTGTTGTTTGTTTGTATTTGCAATATTATTCACACTAAAGATTGATGGCATAATAGGTAAAGGAATTTCGTGTATTGCTCTAGATTTACATTTAATCTTATACATTTTTACAGATTGGCCCTATTGGTCAATCTTTCTTCCGATCTGGATATGGAAATCCATTGTAGCATTTGGAGCGGTAGTTGGAACGTATGTTTGGTATCGATATCCCCATCATCGGTAAGTAATTCCATGATAATGTATATGGTACTTTGCTAATATGCCCTATTTTTACAGACTTGAGGGGGATTCGTACGTCCATTATAAAGCAATGTTGATATCATTTTCTCTACATCTAATTTTACTTATGTTTGAATTGCTGGCTTGTGATCGTTTGACATCCAATCGCCCATTGTGGGTTATTGTTTTTGTACCACTTATTTTCGGCAGTATTGCTAGCGTGGGTGCATGTGTATGGTCTGTAAAACATGATCGCTCATTCGAATTGGAGCTGTTTATGGCGGTATTATCAGGAATCCAAATATTTAGTTTTGCAAGATTTTAATCAAAATACTAAAATTGTATTTTAGGTTAATGCACTCCAATTTGTGTTTCTACCATTGAAGTTAGATGACTTAGTCGCGTGGAGCTGGGAAGTGGTTTTCGTTCCTCTATGGATTGTTTTATGTTTATCTCTAGTTGGTAATATCACTTGATCCAAATATGTCATATTTTTAAAATTTCTCGTATTCGCTAATTTATTGAATTCATTGAAACTAATTTGTAATTTCAGGAGTATTGTACAGTGTTATATTCTGTGGAATTTTATTACGAACACCAGAAGTGTCACAAGCTCAACGAAGAACAGCCATCAATTCGGCTATTGGAAATTCACTTACAGTTATTCCTATATTAGTTTTTCAAGTTTTGCTTGCCGACAAATTGGATGGAGATCTCAAAGCATTACCATTCTCTGTTGTATCAATACCACTCTTTATGGGGTTGTTTGCTTTAATTTTGCTAAGTTTCAACTCAAAAGGAGGAAATAAATGTTTGTATTATGTTTGATATCCATTTCTAACCTTCATTACGACACATTTCAAAATCAATGATTAGCTTCAATGAAAAATCGCTGAATAGGTTGTCATTATCATTTTACCAATTTTAGCATTTTCATTCACTTAGAAACACACTTCATAGTTCATTCATTGACAGATTTCAATGTTGAATTTTTTTCAGTTTGTTTTGATTATGTTATTTTCTACACATATAAAAAACATTGAAAATCATTCACATTTCAGGGTTTAATTAATATTTTCCATTTATATTTACTGTTAAAATTGAGTTTATGTTCAGATTATGACTTAACATAAGTCACATACATTTCAATTTTTTAACAAAATATTTTTTCGCAGGGTGGTTTGGTATTCGGAAAAGTTTCAGCCAGTTTCTATTGAGTGCATTGCCATGTCTTCAAGGTAATTTGAATTCTTCTATCGATTGGATAAATTAGCTCAATTTCTTTGTTTTCTTCAATAATTCATGATCAGAGTACGGAAATATTGGATATCATAGCACCCGAAATCAAAATGTACCATTGGAGTCGGCAACACAATTGGGAGATGCAGAAACAACTACACATAGCAAATTCAAGGACATTTTGAACAAAAAATGTGACCAAATGAAACCAGTGGTTCCCATCATAAGTATCGATTTGCCAGATTAGATCTCTGTACTCGCACAAAATATTTTTGCACCGAATTTGGAAAAATATATTCATTTTCATTTATATTTTATAACGTTCTTATGCGAATGCCAAGAAAGTTCAAAAGTGAACAAAAGCACGTGAAAATATTGTTACATGTAATTTTATATTGAACTAAAATAGTATTAGGACGTAAATTTACTTTACATCAATCAATTAGAAAGTTTCGGTTTACATTCATATTTTTATATATAAATTCAAAATAATGTTGCGACTTGTTGAGTTATTCGTAAATATTGTTATTTACGAATGAATGTACATTTCTGAATAAATTTTGTTTCTTTTTTTGAATAAAATCACGGACATGTTTTTAAAATTTTACGCCCATTTCATGACATTTTTGGCAAGATCATTTTCTTTTCTTGAAAATGAAGCGAACAAAAAATTTTTATTTTGGCTTCTATCCAAATTGACATGATCATCTCACTACACTTTATGGTATGGAATAGAATGGTGAAACATTATCTAGCCAAGACATAACGAAACATTTTCTTAACAAAATACATACGTTTTCAAATGTGAGTTTGCCTCACAGGATAGTGTGGGTGATTTTTCAAGATACATGTGATTTTTTTTTTTCTTTTCAAAGGCCATTTATATTTGTAATATATTGTGCACGGTAGAAAAAAGAAAAAAATCACGTGAATAATTGAATAAATTATTTGCATCAACACTTGTTTGTTCAAAATATTTAATTATTGGAACTTGATTTAAGAAGATAATATGAAACTTGATAAAGCTACGTAGTAGGTTTGTCAGTATCTCTTATAGACAATTAGTAAGCAAAGATTTGAGAGTTTTGGTACTAGTATAAGTATATCAGTGCATTCAACAATTATTTTAGAGTGTTTACACTTTTTATAATGAAAAATATAAAATTTACTCTATAATATACCTAGTTAATTTACAGATCCTTTCCTTTTCCTTTCCTTTTTGGTACTTATGCTAATTAAATCTAGACAAAAGATTTCTGAGTGTTTCAAATGTTAAAACATATAATCTACTCGATAAGAATTGTATTTATTAAGGGAGAAAAAATAAATTTTGCCAAAGAAATTATTGTATTTTTCAATTTATGACGTGAATCACGACGTTTTTTTCCTCTTTGAAAGTGAAACAATCTCGTGATATAAATAAGTAAGCTGGTTGCTTATTCTCACATTCTGAATCTAAATCTGAACGCGTCAGCAAATGATACATGAAGGATAAGCGAAATGATCATCGAATCTAAAGCAGCCTGTGAGATTTCTATTTTAAATAGACGCGATTGAACGCCCACAATTCTTTGATACATTTGACGGCAATTCGTTGGCTCCTGTATATCATCCGGCTTCTCTGTTTGTATGGAAAAGAAAATCACGTCAATGCTTGTGCAAATATTGCATTTTCAATGAAAAACTTGTACATGGCACAAATTTACGTTAAAATCAGAATCAAAATGTAAACTTGAAGTTAATCGTAAGGATACTGAATGAAAGAAAAATAGATGATTTACCATTCAATATTCATAAAATAGTAAATATGCTGATGACATACAATTTGTTCAAAGCAAATTTTTATTATCAATAATTCATTCTACAGTGTGGTTTCTACACATATCTGGAAGATTCATTACAAATCATTGCAATTGTCTTAGAAATAAGGAAAAAAATGGCTTAAGTATAACTTTTACAATATTTTGTTTTTCATTTTTCAAGTTTGAGAATTCACTCAAGTAGAATGGATTTAATAACAGTCTAATTAAATATTTTTAAACCATTTTTTCAAACTTGTTAGAATTGATTTGATTTATTTATCGCATGACGGCCATTATAGATAGATTATTTATCATATAAAATGTATACATACGTCATTCATAATAAAGTGTGTTTTAAAACATTGAAAATGGTTAGTTATTTTCAACGTAATCTGTTCGTTTTGCGTTGGCGATGTTTTTGTTCAAAAAAGATTCTTACGTATGAAAAAGGCTTGCGTGAATACCACAAAATATCAGTTTAGCCTGAAATATTGATCGCCTTTTTTCGTATTTGTAAAAACATTGCGAATGTGTTTATAAATTTATTTTTCTTTGCATATCAGTCCATCATCGTCAACAACATCAACATTAAAACAAACACGCTCGACTACGTTCGTTTGCCAATTCGTATTTTTGAGCGTGAAAAGTAAACATTCACTCCGTTTCTCGGTTAGTAGATTTTTTCGGCTGGTTCGGTTAACATCATAGATCAAAAACTTGATAAATTGAAAATAGCAAATTATTTTCAATATATTCATTTTCATTAGTTTTGATTAGGAATAAATTTCGTCATTTTTTAAATTTTTTCTCTCTTTTTCTGGTAAGAAACTAAAGTATATTTACAAAATAATTTCCCAACCCGATTAAAAGTGTGTGTTTATTATAGTTTCTGATAGTGAATTCAGTGTAAAATCCAACTAGTTTTCAATAAAATTACAATATTGGTACGAACATTTATGATATTTTTCAATTATTGGTGGGCCAATTTTTTTCGGGTGCACTAAGTGATAACGTAATATAATAAAAGATAATTCATTGAGTATTATTTGTTCAAAAATGAGACAAAATACTCATCATATTGATTTCATTCCCACATCAAAAGTAATGAATAATTGTAGAAAAATGTGGAATTAGATAAATTGGTTGAAGAAAAAATAGTGTATTTGTGTCAGAGAGATGAAAAAAGAATTGAGACCCAAAAAATGAGAAAATGCGTACAAATTGTGTATCAAAGTCATATACACTCCCACAAAATCTGTTGTATTATGTAATAAAATGTTCACTCGAGGAAAAACGAAAAAATGTGCGCCCACCAGATTTGGATCCAATCCAAATTCGTTGCTTATAAAGACACGTTAAGATTAAATGAAACCGCCGTCAATGATTTCATGATAAAAATGTTTATTGGACCCGAATTTTCAGAGAAAAATCTATGATTTCATATTATTCTGTGATTATTATTAAATAAGGCATCCAGTGCAAATTATTTCATTTTATCAATACTCCACATTTTAAATTAATCACAATAATGTTTATTGGGCAATAAAAAGAATTCAAGAAAAAGATATCAAAGTATTTTCTGCGAAAAAAATTTAGGCGATATACAGAGCAATTCTATATTTTGATTCAAAGTTATGCAGGCCAAAATTGTACCTAAATAATTCAATAATGAAATTGTAACATTTCTTGTATATTTTTAAAAACAAAAATAGCTCAATCTACCAGATTGTTTCATAAAATAGAATCCATATGACATTTTTGTTAAATGTTTTAAATTGAGAGAAAGGAAATTACCGAAACAAGTTTAAGACCTTGATGAAAATACATTTTGTAAATACTGTTGGCCTTGGTAATGGATTGGATAAGCAAGAATTGAATTCAATTCCAAGATGTTGAATTACTCAAAACCTAATTGAATGAAAAAAAACTCAAACATTATTCTATTCTTAACTTCTCCATTCGTTCGGAGAATCATATAATATCGAATTATGACCGTGTAGTTTGCACAGCATATTCATAATCGTCGCATATGTTGATTTTAAATTCACTGGCGATGGCCAGTCTCATTCGAAAATCATTTGAATTGAGATTTTTTTTTTGTAATTTTCAGAAATTTGTTGCTCTGAGCATGCTCAAAGAAAACGTATAATTTTGAATATGAGAGCGATGCCAAAAATAGACTGGTCTATAGAATGGAACACTTACACTGTCATCCGATATAAAACGACCTTTCAATGTATTTGCCATTCAGACCTAATAAAATGCTGCTTAAAATATCTCCGTTTTAATGATCTAAGGTTTTCCTATGCGGTTTTTAAAATTACTTTCTATACTTTTGTGAAATGAATACCGACGTCCTATTTTGCGCACATACACATACATATACAGTATACACGGATTTTGGCACTGGTTACACAATAACGAATTTTTCGCCAGGACTTACGTAAAAACTATTGTTGTCACAATTATTAAACGGAAAATATATCGCAGTTGCACATTTTGTTTAGCCTTCACTTACTAAATTAAAAGTTTTACACCTGTTCCAATCTATTTATTAATTTCTGTACTGAATTTTTATACATATTTTTGTTTTGTTTTTTTTTTTAAATTTATTTTGATATTTTTTTATTAAAGCGAACGAGAATATATTGATTGCAGTCATGTTCAAGCAACATTTGGAAATGATCGGTCGTAATGAAACGCCGAGCAAAAAAGCCAAATTTTGGCAATCCTATGTCAGATCTTTAAAAGGTATTTTTGGGAATATTCACAATTTTCTCCGATTTTTTATTTAAATTTTTATAAAACGAAGGATCTGATGATATTCGTGCCCACGAATCACCAAAAGTAACATCTTGGAGACCATTGAGCGCAGATTTGCCACCTTTGCGTAGCATCTATGATGAACCGAGCACAGCATCCGAAAGAATCATTGGCGCTGGTTACCGTTACTTGCCAGTCCATCGTGAAACATACGGTTATTCACCACGACCAATCTATTCGCACCATTATGGCAGACCAAGTGAGCGACAATACAATTAATAAGATTAATATTTACATTTTGCTCATACATTTGCTTCATGAAAAAACATAAATATCCATTTTGGCTGTAAATCACGATCAAAATGCACCAACTTATTGCCGTGTGTATGTGCTTTTCTAAAACCAACCATTTGCTTCACTTTAGATTAATTAAAAAACAACTTCATTCAATCATTTGTTTTCTATTTAATTAGAACGTAATTTTTCCTCTGCAATAATGAATAATACAAATGCCAGATCTATCTTAAAGAGCTTTTACAAAATAATTTGGCGATTTTTATTTTATTTACTCAGCATACTTATAACCTATATTATTATGCTTCGTATAGACATTGAGTCATTCATTTGTGGTTTCAATTATCATGAATGTGTTCAATAAAATGAAATGTGAGTTTGATGCGCCTCTCAGTCTTTCAGCCATTGCTTTCGAACTAGAAAAAACTTGAACAATTTTGGATGCAAATGAATGAATATAAAATTCGTTGAATTTTTTATCACCAAGAATAACACAAAAGATTAACTTTATTGAAACCTATAAATAAAAAAAAATGTGGCTTTTGTTCACAGATACTCTCATAATGTGAGTTTTTTATACAATATTTGCATCAAAGAAGAAATACATTAGGGGTTTCTCAAAAATATTTTTAGAAAAAGTCACGCAAATAGTTCTTTTTTGAACTCAGGATAAAGAATGTTATTTGTAAATGTCTTTATAACTATTGTTCGCTTTTCAGTTTTATTTTAAATGACATTATCAATTTTCCAAAATAAGTCGCTACTGATATAATTAGAGAGAATCTCACTCAGATTAGCATAGTTCAGTGGTGTTAACGATCGGGTTAGAATCCATTCGCCAAAATATATGTTTAAACTTTATTCTCATTTGAATGATATCGTGTTTACAATTAGATGTGATTATTTTATCGTTTGCTTCATGTTTGCACATACACACGCATTAAATGTTGGAATGTGAACACCAAAATTAAAGACACGAGATGCAATACCAACAAAATTTTATATATTTTTCTCAATTTTTTTTTTAACTTTTTCTTGCAGCATAAATGTGTGCACAACTTTTACAAGCCTATAAAGCAAATCATTCGGAATTATTTCCAGAATTTGGCTTTAAACTCCATACTATCAAAAAATTTTTAGTTTTTATGAGTCATTATTTCCGGCAATAATTTTGCCCGATTCAGATAAATTCATTGCAGAGAAATTTTGAAAATACGCATCCAGACAGCAGCACTATCGAGAGCTTTAAAAAATCGCACTTTTCTTGAAGAGACTTCAGTTTTATTTTATTTTATTTTATTTTATTATTATTTTTTTTTTACCATACAACAATACGCTTCGAGCATCAGCAACCAGTACTACAAAACGACAAATCTGCAATATTCGCATACGCCTATACTAACTGCTCGCAATAAAAAAAAATGACGAAGATTTGGTCAAAATTTTGAGGAATTTCATCAGATTAATTATAAAAACATAATGGAAAATGTTGATTAATGCTTTTTAAAAGTTTTTACATATGCAATTTATTTATTTTAAATGAGAATGTGCAATAAAAGGAATCAATGTATTATTGACAATGATACAGCATCTAAACAATGAGTAATGTGTTTGTTGATTTTTTTTTATGCAATGCTTTTTATTAGTCCCGAAGAAAATATATCTTGTCGATGTTAAAATACATAATAATGAAAATATTTATATTATAAATGTTATTCTGACAATTATATGGTCTTTTCAGCTGGTGACTACGCACATGTCTATGATGCCGAACGGGCATGGCATGAACATTTGCAACGAATGAAGGACATCGAACGTCGGTAAGTATCGATTGGACACCTAAAATGTCGAATAATATGAATTAGAATTTGGATTGTTCACGGAGAAGCTGAAGGAAGACACTTCATCAATTCAAAATTTACTGATTACAGGTATCCATCACGTTATGGCTTATACTTAAAAGATAAACCAAACACAGTTGTGGTACCACTTGAATACGAACCAGAAGACAAGCCAATCAAGAGTTCCGGTAAGGATTAAAAAGGCACTTGTCAGACTATAGCTCACTTCCTCCATACTTGCTAACTAGAATCGCCCATACAAAAACCAACATCAAATACATAAAATCTTAAAATAATTCATAAAATATTACCCTCTTGAAAAAAAAGAAAATATGAAGATCAACGAAAAAAACAAAACAAAACAATGCATAAATAAAAATAGCACAACGACGCAGGTCATCGAATAAAAATATAACTAACAATACAAAAAAATATGAAAAATATTAAAATATGAAAAAAAACATTAAATCGAATTATGTAAACAGTTTTTGCGTTGCTGAGCTTTCATTTTGCGCTTTCTACTGACGTATCTTTTCTGACATATTTTTTACACAATCTATCGTCGTTAATACTCGAAAACTTATATTTCTCCTTTGAACTATAGATATGGATATATCTTTATCAATCAACTTTTCTCTTTTTTTCAAATTTCTTTATATTAATAATTTTCAAAGGAATTTCAATATATGAAATGTGTTTTTGTGTGTGTAAACACTGTTTAAGGGTTGATCGACGTGTAATGTATAAGGAAAATGATTCGGATGGTAATTTCAATTAATCTGATGTTTGCTTCGAATTTAACAATTAATCACAAAGTTGTTTGTCTATCATAGATATTTGAAGTAAGCGTAAAATGCAAGCTCATTCATGCAATAACTTAATTTAATACGAACTAAATCTTATTTTACGTAATTATAATTCTCTCTTCCCTTTTTTGATTATTGTCCATTTTTATTGTTTTATATTTGTAAAATATCTATTAAAACAAAGTAGTTTTGCAAATAAGAGGACACTCTTTCTACTGTAAAATGATTTCTTGTATTCTTCATGAGCATTTATTTCAAATTATTTTGTACTTCAAAACAAACAAAAATTGCAATTTCACGAACAAACTTGAGCACACCCCGAAGTCAAAAGTTTTAACTTAAAACACAATTAATATAAATAGCTCAATTTCATAAATTTAAATAATTTTAGATGATAAAAAAAATAAATATAACATTACATAAAACTATACAGTAAATAATGGAAACATGACGAAAAATAAAGTAATTAATGATTGTGAAAGCCACCGCCAAAATGGATTGTTTCCCTTTATTCATTTCCTCTTTTATCTTATTGTCTCATCATGTTGACATCTATGAATCTGTTTCCTTCGATCCGAAACATATTCACATGAATTCCAATTTCAAAGAATCTTCTGCTTGTGAATGGCTTCCCATTTGGTACAAAATCTCTGGATTTTGCTCATTTTATTTCTATCGCTTTACGCTTCACGCTTTTCAGTTCCAGATTCGTGCAAGAATCCGAAATGATGAACCATATTTTTTTGCGGACGCGCATTATATTTTCTTTTCAGGGCCATGGTCTTCCCCACGAGCGCTAAGTGTTCCACCACCATTTGCTCCACCACCATTGCGTTCATTGAGCGTTCCACCACGTGATGCTCGAGCAACTTCGGTTCCAAGATTTGAGCCACTGTCGCCTCTTGATTTGTTAAGTGAGTATGAAAGGCAACCATTTGAAAGAGGTTTATCTCCCACACCTGTAAAATTCGGTCGTTATGCCCCACGCAGCTCTGAAGTAGCCTTTGACAGTGATGGTATGATTTGGTTTTTGGAAAATGGTCATCGGTTTTTCTTTTAAAAGAATGCATAAAGTAAAAATTAAAATCTTAATTAAACCGGCTATTGTGACAAAACCGAAAAAAAACTCAAACGCACAGAATTTATGCCGTAGGGAAAAATTGATTTTTTTTTTTATTTTATAGATAAATTATCATCATTATTGCTGATATTTTTTTTTTTGTTCGAATGTAGGAATGCCAATTTATCGTGGAGGCTGGCCACGTTATAATAGTTTAGACAATCTTTTGAACCCACGTGCTTCATTGCCACCATCTGCTGTCACACGTGATCCATTCTGGTATGATTTAGGAGACTTGGGTCTTCGTCCGTTCCGAGCAACTTCAGAATGCCCACCATTTTTGCGGGATTCATACTTGTCTCCAATCAAACGGCGGTACTTGTGGACGAAACACCCCATGGTAAAATTTGATTTTTCTTATAATAATTAAATAAATAACTTGAAGATATGATCACATTATTTAAAAATCTTTTTGTCTATTTCTATTTTCAGCGCCCATTTGGTAAGTATTCAGAATCAATAAATTTAAATTCTTATTTTTGTATGATAATTCTATTATTAAACGTAATAATCATTCTAATCGTTATCTCTTTCCTTTTTAAACGGTTTTGAACAAATTCAATTATTTATATTTTGTTCAGAGGACGAGCTCGACATCCCCTGATGTAAAAAATGTGCTCACCTTTGCCATTTAATATGTTTCTATGTTAGTTATTTCAAATTGCTTAGACTTTGACCACAATCAAGATACATTTGCCTCTTAACTTTTACTCATTATATTTGAATCAAAGTCTCAATGGTAAGATTTGTAAACAGTTTTGATGCATGTGGCATACGTCCTATGATTTTTTTTATCAATCCATAACACTTTTTGGAATTCAACAAACATTGAAAGTTAGAAAAAATTGAGTTTCCATGTCCTTTTATATATCTCACTGGATTAGAATAGAGATATAAAAAAGATAGATAGATTTCCTGCCTTTATGTCTTAAGAATGTCAAAATTAGCATGATATTAAAAAAAAATTCTAAATTTCAAACCTGCAATTTCCACTTCCATAAATTCGAAATGTCGTTCAATTGATATCCTTTGTTTCTCATTCAAATTGTCTCCTAAAATTATTTGAAATTGTGTTTAAAAATCCTTTGTATTTTTTGAACTTTTGTGTTCAATTTTTTTTTTTTTTTTTTTTTTTTTGCTTTCATCATTTCAGCTCACATCCGATAGATTGATCAAGACAACAAGCTGTTGCCGAGACCAACTCTAGGGCGGTTTGTCATACAATCGGAAACATTAAAGAATTTTGAAAACTTGAAAGTGCATCTTAACGTCGACCATTTCAGATTATTTTGTAATAAAAATTTATAAAAAAAATTATCTTTATTTTAATCTTTTATGAACATAGAATTCATTCTTATCATTTTGTTTATGAACTACAAATTATTTCTTGAAAAATTAAAATTTATAAATTAAAAGTCGATGAAGAAAATCTAAATCAGTGTGTTTTATATTGGCGATCTGTTTGAACAGAAGCACTGCTTATTTCCAGTAATTTTCTCATGGAAAAATTAATATATGTTATACTTTTAACGCTTATGTAACCGCCCACTAACTGCCTTTCTATTATAAAACATTAATAAGAACTCATTATTCAGAGGTGTTAATGAATAATGAAATCTTTTATTTAAAGTCCATCCTTTAGTCATCAGTGGTGTAATCTGTGGGTGCATAAAATTTCAATAAAATCACAACAGAGAATACATGAAATACAGCTATGACTATAACGATTTATATTGAGTAATAAATGTCGAATATGTCAGTGGTTTCATTCAAATAATAATCCAACTTAATATTCAATTTCGTATTTAGAATTGAATTCTGCATTTAATATTATTAAATTCTCATGCAAATAAGTCTAAACCGACAACTTGGTGAGAGAAAGAAAACCTGCGACCGCATGCTTGATCCCACCAAAAACGCATGACTCAATGATTTATTAAAATTTACGTCAGCCTTCTTTCACAACATAGAAATGTGGTTAGATTTAATGTTCTAAGCAAAGGAGAAAACCCTCCATTTGTTTGTGTTCGTGTTTGCTATTTAATATTTTACTTTTGCAGCAAACCTTAAATCCATAAAAAGTGATACAAAAGACGCACATCGAAAACAATGATGTGCTAATATCAATCGTCGACGGCTTTACAAAGTACCGGAACAAAATTGTTATTATTATTACATAACTCGTAGCGGTGGTCTCTCCGTTGTTCAGTTGTACGTAGGAGCTTCCTTTTATTACATTGGCTTGAGTTTTGACATGAGAGATTTCAAAGCTTCGACCGATAACGAATTTGGGCGAAGCGAGAGTTGAAATTTAATAAAGTCATCCTTGTGAGCTATGAACATTCTCCTCCAATCCCTTTTATACTAGCATCAAAACAAATTGCAATCATCTTTCCATCACCATACGCATAACAAAAATCAAATGAAAAGGCATAAATAGCAGTCCATGTATCAGCATGGATTCTTAGAAAGAATTAATTGAAACCCCTGCAAGCTCCTCAATTTTTCTTTCGCCATAATAGTGCCGAATAGCAATGGTTTGAATATTTATTGAATTGATTTCCAAATAGATTTTCAATCGTAAATTGTAAAAGTATCAATTTATTCTCGACTTGATTAAACTCAGTTCTTTTTAGGGCTGCGACTTTTCAGTATTTTTAATTTGGAAATCATTGTAGCACAGCATTTCATAGAGCTTTAAGAACAACCCTCTTTTATAAATCACAGATTTCGGAAAGAAGAACTAAACCTCAAAAAGGCTTAATTATATTTAAATAAAGTGAGTAATTTGCATGGCTGAAAAGTTTACATTTTTTTGCTTGGTATTCGTTTTGTAACTTTTAACAAAGAAAAATTGAACTATTATTGGAAATGAAGACATTTCATTGATTCGATAGTGATCAACAACGTGTTACAATTTCGTGTTGACTTGGATATATATCTAAAGAATAATAAAATAACGTAATCTAATAGCCATAACACGAGGGTGCCAGTTAAGTAGTTGTACGCTTATTGTTTGCTCGATACCGTCTCTATATGAGCGAATCTCTGTCTCGAGCTAAATAAAGAAGCGAAACATTAATTGACTCCAGAAATGAACGTTCAGACAAATCATGCACAACCACCTACCGCCAATGCAAACAAGCATATTGACACCCTTCATTTGATTGTTTCTTTTCATTTTTATTCTCTGTATACGCCACGCTCCCTCTCACAAAACATTATTCTTCTGAATAAAATAAAACATATTGTTTTTTATTTCTCAATATGTATGTTACAATATTGAGGGGGAGAAATGATAATGGACATTAAATATATGTAAACATATAATAGACTTCGAAATGCGAAATAAGAAGAACAACAATAGTACAGATAAATTGTTTGTGTATTTTATAGGTACGGCTAAGTCGATAATGTCCAAGTAAACATACTAAACACAATATTACCACACAAAGTATATCAGACAATTTTTATACATTTTGTATTGTGGTAAATTTGAGAGGTTTAAACTAATTTTCGATGCAATGATTAGCAAAGATATGGTTATATCCATCCTCTTTACATAAATTTTTTGGTTTGTGTCTATAGTTTTCAACAAATTCTTCTAACTGGTGTTAAATCTCAAAAGTTTTTCTAGTTATTTATTCGATACTCATTGTATTTTTGGCATTTTACATTCATTGTATGCGAAATACATGAATTTGTTCAGTTATATGAATTTTGTTTAATGATATACATATTCGGCGTAGTGGAGGTTAATCCAAGATTTCCAAAAATGTTCCGTCACGAGTATTGTTATTGACGACAAAACAACACTTTTCAATGACAAGTTCATCCTTGTCACTTACAAATGCACGCACAACAATTTACTACAATCACATATCGGACTCGAACTCATCATTCTACGTACATTGTACATACATTGAATAGCTGAATTGTTTTTTTTTTCTGAATTTCGAGTGAGTTTGTTTATGATTGTTTGGTTGCATGTGTTTATTTTGTTAGTGTATGAAGAGGCATGAGACCCTTCTTCGAGCCGGAAGTTAAATTGTGCTGAATTGATTTTTATACGATAATTGTTAGCCGTTGGTAACAGCACAAAAAATTGTAAATAAAAAAACCAATCAAATAGAAATGAACATCGATTTGCCTTTTTTCGGAAATAAAATAAAAAGAAAGGTTTTTTCCTATATGGACATACTAAAAGATACACTTTTTATTGGCAATCCCTATTTTGTATTCGTGTCTATGTTCATTTCTTAATCCCTATTATTGATTAGAGAGCTGCTTCATAGCAACAACGATAATTGAAAAAAATGTATAGAGACGCAAAGAATGTTTAACGAAATTAAGAAAAACGCAATAACTATCAAAATGATTTGAAGCACAAAATCATAAAAAATATCAAACTCATTTGTCATGTCATGTCACATGAAAATAAAAATAACATTCAATCATTGAAATGGAACTGTTATAAATAAATTCGGAAATAGTTTTAAGAAGCTACAATGAATAAACCTATTGAATGAATTTCATTCCATTCCATCCATGACACAAATTTCTGCACGTATCGTTAATACCAGTACAATTTCCAGCAATTGAATTAAAAATAAGTGAGCGCCTTCGAAGCAACTTTAGTCACGAAATAATCCACTTATCAATGAAATACATACAAACAACAAATACAGAAAAAATAATCGGATATTCAACTGAACATTCATTATTCATAAGTAGTTTTCTAGAGAAACTATCAAAAACTCATTGAAAATATTTTCACTACTTTCCTTTAAAAGCAATTCAAGTTTGAACAGAATATTTTAAAAGCATTTCATTTTGAACGTTTGATATCCAATTATTTGGGTTTTGTTTTTTTAAAGTTCATCATGAAGGAGTTTTCATCAAAGATTATTTGGAAAATATATTGAAAGAAAAGAATTAAACTGGAGACCTCAAAATGAATCTCTTTGATCTGAAATAAAAGGTTTGATAAATATAGACCATATTTGCATTTTCATGCCTCAAAATATTCATAAATGGTCGTTATGATGATAAAAAAAATATGTGCACATAAATGAAAAATCGTTACACCACATCGACCACGAATAATATATCCAAGTATTGAAAAAATATAATGTCCGACTAAAGCATATTCAAGTATTAGAAAACCATCCGGTTACTATAATATGTAACGCATGTTTATCTATCTTGATGGTTATTATTTGCATGTCATTGGCTGTTTCACGATACGACATTTCATTTTTGAAAATCCATTGATTCAATCAATTATTGTTTTTGCCCTACGAAACTAACACAAAGGGACATGGGTACGTATAAAAAGAATAAGATGGTCCAAACGGTCATTTGAGTGGAAACTATAGATAATAAAGATATATTTCATTTGCTCAAAATATACGCATATCATACGTACATGTATTGATCTATTGAAAAACGAAAAAGCCATAAGTCATAAAGATCGCAAGAGATGCTCATTTTTATAACATTGTTCCAAAATTAACTAAGGTTACCTCACTATTGATATATAACGAAAATGGGAAACGTGGTACAATTTTGTGACATAGAATTCAGTAAGCAACTACGTTTGCCAGGTCATTAACTCCCGGAAAACATTTCCTCCAATGTAATTCAGTTCTTTTTAAGGCTAATTTAAAATAGCAAGCGTATTATCAAAAAACCAATAACTACAAAAAGATACAATTTCTAAATATATTTTAAATTTAAATTTAATGTGCATGACAATTTTCAAATTGGAATATTAAGTTGTTCTTAACAATTGAAAAGTCGTTTGCAATGAAATGCTTATTCCGGCAGCAAATTGTTGGTTCATTGCGAAAAACGTATAAATCGGTTGGCTTAATTTGTTTGTTTAGTGTTTTTCGGTTATTTCGTCGTTGGTTGGGATGATTCTCTATAATGTAATTTTGCAAACGATAAATTTTTTTGTTGTTGCGTTTGAATGATTTACAATTTTGTGCATTGAAAAGGAAAAAAGACAGACGACGACATTTTCCAAAAAAGGGGTTATCATTGTGTACTGGATAGCGAATAAAACTAGTTTCAAAGTTTTTCTAAAAGTGGCTACAAAAGAATGTAAAATTTGAGTGGTGGTGGCGGGGTGCAGACCAGAATGTTTACAATCGCAAGTGGATGCACAACATTTATTTCCCTCGAGCCATTTCACTTGGTGATACAATCCGTTTTTCTATTGAAACACCGCTGATATTTAATGTGTAGTACATTATTCAAAAACTCTGTATTTTCCGTTAGTCTAAGAAAAACATTTCAACCTCGAAAATAATGGAAATTATTGATTTGCGTTTTTTATATTAAATGGATGAAGTCTAAATTATTACCCAAATTTTTATGAGGAATTTCCAATTGATTTGAGTGATTCTGAAAAATTGTTGCTTTTTTTCATCTTAAATGAAAATATCAAATACACTGAAACTCGGTTGAATTTAATAAGAAAACCATCTGAACCTGATAATAGTTCTACAAAAATAGATAGAATTTCTGTACATAAACTGGAAGAAAAATTTTTGCTTGGAACTATGTTTTCGACTCGATATAATTCATGCTATTCCTTCATTGAGATATTGGGTATTTTCTTCCATTCGCACATTCGAGAAGTCAAAAATTTCTCCAAAAAAATTCTTTTCTTCACACACTCATTGTCATTTCATAAAATGTACATGTAAATCATGATTTGCCTACAAATACTCTTTTAACCAAGATTGGGATTTAATTTTAAACAACAAAATATCGAAATCAGAGTAAAAATCCAAATCAATTAGTTTGTAAATGGGAAAAATCAAATGGAACGCAACATGATTAGCAATAGCCTAATTGAAATTGAGAAGTCACCGTCAATAACAAGCAGATTCATACTTAGGGTTTGGTGGTCACGTGTCATGCTCCTACCGGTTAACACGCATAACAAATTCAATCCCTGTTGTATTATTGGTTTATTTACTGCCGTCGGTAACCGTGTGAATATTACATTTGGACGCCTCTATATTTTGCAAACTATATCAGTGTTAGATTGCATTACCATCGTGATTTATTTGTTGTTCATTCCATGGACATTTTGTGAAACACCAGAAACAGATGTTATCTATCTTCAGTGTAGATCAAACATTTACCATTTAATATTAAGCTATTTAAAGTGTACCACTTTTGATATAATATATTGTCCTCCACATAATTTAGAAGAAATATCTTCTTTGGACAAAAACTTAATAGGAAGAAAATAATCAAACTTCTATTAACTTCATTTAATTACTCAAATACATGTTATTCAGAGGGGCTGAAATAAAAAAAAATCAATAAGCAGCTCTGTCTAAATAGTGATTTTTAATTTATTTCGTTGCCATTGATAAGTAATTTATCCATTAGAATAGCTTTTTGAAAATTATTCAAAAAATCAAATGAAAGAAGATATGAAAAAAGGTGCGTTCTCAGAGCATTAAGCGAGTAATGATTTCAAGTGATAATATATCATCATTAGGCAATTCTGTTATTGAGCAAATATGAAGTCATATCCGGTGACTTGGCACCCACTGATTATTATAAAACTTGAATGAATCAACGACCGAAAAAATCGGGACGGCGCACGTCCTCTTTAATGGAAATTTTAGTCAATCAACTTCAGTAATCGACACGCAACGATCATATTCAGTGAGAAAATGAAAATCGATTTCATGCAAATGTTAATCAAAACTTAGCGCGAAACAATAATAATAAGAATGCATATAATATTCAATTTAAGTAATGATGCGGTCAATTTTCTTCCGAATACAATATAAATTTAAATAGTGTCTGGTGTAGACTTTTCGACTCTCAATTTTTTTGAATCCATTCTTATATACCTTTTCTGCAATTCTATTCAGTTTTGTACAGGGATAATAAAGCACCACGACTGTGTACAATCCATTTACAATTTACTGTTTCCGGTGTATTTTTTTTTTTTTTTTTTTTATTTGATTCATACACGTAAGAAATATTCGGTCACAGAAAATTGAGTAAGACGACCCTTTCGAAACACTGACACTGGAATCAACTTGAATTTTCAAGCACGAGAAACTAACAAATGAACGAAAAGCCAAACAATTCTTTACATAAAAGCAGCTGAAAAAACGCTGCAACGGGACAACAAACATGTTTGGAAAAAATTGACTAAAGTACTAAGTGAACAGTAAAAAATCATAGTTTTTGTTTATTATCTTTATAATCCGAACTATGTTATGCATGCTTGCTTGTTACAACTCTCAAGATGTTTGGGTGCGTATTCTTTAACTCAAACATATATGCTATTTTCTGCTATTTCGCTTTTCGCTTTCTATTTTTCTTATGAGGATGATTATATTGTTATACATGTGTGTGTGTGTGTGTTTGTATATGTTTTGTATTTGTACGTGTATTTTGATTTATATTCTATGCATTGTTTACGTAGCATTTGAAATACTCAAACCATATAATTTCTTTACTCTGTGTGTCATCTTCTTTGGTCAATGACATGAATAAAAAGACACTACATAGTAGACAAAGCAGTATCCTTTTCAAATCAGTGCTGAAATAGTTCACAAATACATCCAAAAAACTATTAGTAACTAGTTAAGTAATTCGATTTCAAATGCGAAAATACATCAAGAGAGTCATTCGAAATTGAATGAAATCGGAAATGCTTTGGAAATTTAGAAAAGAATTGAATTCGTACAAGCTGCATGGTTTTTTGTATACACATGTGTCTTTTTATTCTGCTCGTAAGTATCTATGCTTTGTATGAAAACGTAAGAAGTCAGTCAATGAATGACAAAAACTATTGTCAGACAATACAATACTCTTCCGATGGGTAGGTTGGTCATATTTATTGTCGGCGGTATGTAGCTTTCGTTTGATTTGTACTGTTCTGTCCTGTCCTGTCTTTTTCATCAAACAATAAAGAGTCAAGTTGAATCGCTTGTTATTTTGCTTTTATTCTTCTACACAGATCTTTTTTATTGGTTTGTAGAGTATTATAATCATTTTTATTTTAACATTTGAGTATTATGTCACATTAATTTTGATTATCTATAAGTCACGCATTTGAATTTTAGATCCGGAAAAAATATATTTAATCAGGATGCGTCTTGATGTAGTAAATATACGAAGAGACATATCGTTTGAATTCATTCGGGTATTCTTTTACAGGGTGATCAACAATCTTGCCAAAGACCAAATAAAAGATATAACATTTGTCTATTTGAAATGAAAATCTTGACTAGCGGTATTCATTTATCTCATTAATACATAGTCCCTACTGGAACTGATGAAAGGCACTACGGAAAAAAACAGGAAGTATTAGTTTAAAACTTGATATCAAAAAAGCGTGTAATTTCCCAAGCTGAATTGTAAGTCATACGAAATTAAATGCGACAAATAAATTATTTTTCCAAACTTTTATTTTGACTTGATTATTAATAAATATTATTTTGTAATTTTTTTTTTTTTTTTTCATTTTTTGATATTATTCATTGAACTAATTTATCAATTAGCTAATTTATTAGAATCGATTAAATGAAGACTTTGTCATAATATACAAATCTCTAGAATGATACAAGTATTTCAAAAATTATACATACAATGAAATCTTTGAAAAGTGAATATCAACATTCAATAGAATATTCTACTTTTTTATAGTGAAAATATATCCAAAAAACGATTATAAACTGACCTGAAAAATGAAGTTTGCCTAATTTTGATGTTCTTGATAAGAGAAATAAAATTGTATTTTCTATCTTGCTTTCTTATTAAAGTTATAATTTCATTTAAACGTAATGATGAAAAAATGTGAACGATTAATTTTTTTGTTCAAAATCGGCCAATTACAAAAAATTTCCAATCATTGTCAATTCAATACGTTTCGTCTATACATAACTCTATTAAATAAAGTTTAGGGAATGTTTGAAGTATTGATCCAAAATTACCAAATTTTAGCTTTGCTTTGTGCTACACCGAACAGTATTTTCAAGAAGGAACACAATTTAACTCATTTGTTTATTATTTTTTAATACATAAAATATTATTGCTAAAATAGAATTTAAATATACAATTTCCTTCATGAATTCATATTAATAGAATTATTGCGAATAAAAACGATAACTGATATAAGAGGTTGTGTCTTTTTTAACATTGTACCAATTGAACAGACTCCAACTGTAAGCGCAGATATTTCAATGCGAAAGCAGTTTATTTTATCTATCTTGGATGAAATTGTTTGTTAAATTACCACCAAGCACGTTGATGTGCATGTAATAATGATGGATGTTGATATGGATTTGGTGGTAAAACCATGTGAGCATTATTTGCAACTGCCATTGCGATATCTTGTTTTGTTCCATTCAAACATGGTTTACCATCTCGAACTAATACCGGAACTGCCACACGACGTGGAGACAATGAACTTGGTTGATGATGTTGTGGGTCGTAGACTCCTTTTTCAGTTTGAGCGCGTTTCGTTTTATAGCGATGATTTTGAAACCAAATTTTTACTTGGGTCGGTGTCAAATGAATTTGACTTGCCAAGTGTTCTCTTTCGGGCGCTGATAAATACCGCTGTTGACGAAAACGCCTTTCTAATTCAAATGTCTGGTGCTTTGAAAAAAGTACACGACGCTTACGCTTCTTTTGCATACCAGAGTTCGTACCATTTCCGTTTTGTTGTTGCTCTCCACAAAGATCATCACCAAGATCATCATCGCCATCAATATCGTCAATTTCATCCATATTTTCACTCTCATTTCTATCCTGATCACTTTGTGATTGACGATCATACATAAGATGAGTTGAAACATCTTGCGATATTGGCGGCAGTTTATTCGATGTATCTACCAAATGGGATGAATAATTTCCAATAGCTGTATAAGATACTTCAGATGTTACTGGTGATGTGCTATCCGGACTGGCTTGTTGTTGGCTTGCTAAATATTTGAAATAGCGAAAAAGAAAAATTGAATAGATTGTTAGAAACTAACTTTTATCTGGGAAATGTATTTCTAATTTATATTTTAAAAATTCGACTGCAGCAATATTGTATATTCTATGCATGAAGCGTAGCGGGGTGTTTTCAATACTATGTCGGAAATAAATCGCATTATTTCTATTGTTTATCATTTGCTTTTCCATTTTACTCAAACAGAACATTTAACTTTTTTGGCATAAACGTATTCTCTTTGTTCAGTATATATCGTGCAAATCGATGAAAGAAAAATGTGGAAAAGTCATTCAAGATTGTTTGATATAATAGTGGAAACAAAGTTCACACCAGATGTGTTATATCATGTAGGGATGAAGAACAAAACTGCAATTGATGGCAATCACGCCTATGCCACACCTCTGCGACATTGTGATGTGGTCACAGTGGTTTTATCTGCCAAATTGAACAAAAATTGACAATTTAACATCGTGGCGTATATTTTTATTTTGGATTCTTTATTGTGAAAATTGCAATTATATTTGTAATTGTGATCATATGGTCAAGAATAATAAACTCCGTTCAAAAAAATGAGAAAGAAAATATTTTTACAAACTATATATTTTCAACGAAAGTGAACTGCTGAAATTTCGTTTCTGTAAAGAGCTATACTGATATTGTCATCAATTCATGTAAATCAAACAACATAAAATGAAGGGTTTTACAAAGACTTTTATTTTTTGAATCGCAGAGATTATTCTGTTGAAGCTTTAAATTTAATCTATAGCAATTTGTCATTTGATTTCATTTGTTTGTCATGGTATTCCCCATTGCAATTCTCAAAATGCCAAACCCTCCTAAATATACAACATTCTTGCTATCTCACTTCTATTGTGTCATTCTCAGTTCATGTCAGTTAGTTGTCGTTTTCGTGGTGGAAATTATCTCCCTTTAATTGAAGTTCACACTCTCATAGCAACGCGCCCATTATTAAATACCAAATAAAAGTCCGATTTTACAAAACATGTATAAAAGAGAGCGGTAATCTCTCCTATATAACCTTAAACTTACTAACGTTAGAATTTATTTGTCGACATGGTACTAAATGCTTGATTTTATTTCGGTTTGGAATATATCAAAAATGTATACTTTGATTTGTTGTGTATAAATTACATCTAATAAAATTTTTTTCACTCCTTGGGATACACAACATATATACGTATAGAAACCTTTTCAACCAGCAGTGTGTAAGCGGCAGATGTATACATTTTATTGCAAATGTATCTTTGTTGAATATTGAGCATTTAATATACATGAATTGAGGTACAATAAAGGATCTTTCCATTTGCTGCAAAAAATATTATACATCAAAATAACATTTCTCCATATTTTTTTTTTTTTTTTTTGTTTTTTGTAAAATGTAGTAAATTTGATAATTTAATATTACGCCGAAGACAAAAATTAAATTCGACAATTCGTTCATTTACGTTTAGTTTTGCATTGGATTTTGAATGACTGGAGATAATCAAATCATTGGTATGGATTCAAAATTTGAAGAAACATAAACTTTGAATATTTGTTCGTCATAAATTGTTTATTTCAATTATAGTATTTTTAGGCAGAATTAAACATTTTGTGTGCTTTTTCTGCTCAAAATCTTGCGCTACGAATGTTTAAATTTATAAAATATTATATTTTGAACTCACCATATTGCTCCTGTTCTTTGAGCCATGACTTAGTGGCCGTTGCGGAAGGGAACATTGACTGATAATGATGGCCCAATTCAGAATAAATTGCACTGCTTAAATTTGGAGTAAGTTGATATGGAGGTGGCGGTGGTACAAGAGACGCGACTCCAGCTGACAAACCAGTTGATGCAATGGAATCATTTAGATTAAGAATTGAATCTCCATCTCTTGATACCGGCGGACTTGTTTGGGGTGGAAAAGATGTATTTGTGCTATTGTTGTTATTATTACTGGTGCTGTTATTATTATTATTATTATTATTATTATTATTATTATTATTTTGATTTGATTTGTTTTCCGAAGGATTATTCAAATCCAAAATATCACAAATATGAAAACTACTGCGTTGTCCTGGTACTTTCATACTGTCTAATAATCTGTAAGATTTTGAGAAGATAAGTAATTGAAAAATTGTTATTGAATTTTATTAATCTATTGTTTGTTTATTAATCAAAATTTCTGAAAATAATTTATCGAAATCAATTTTTCTTGTTGTATGATTACGAAAAAAAATTATATGTAGTATCGACAAAGGTATGTTTACGTTTAGAGATATTTTAGCCATTTTAGCTCTAATATACAAACAGCAGCTATTTTGAATACCGAAAAAAAGAAGAAAATCATCGCACAAGTTGATGCCTTTTCAAAAAAATATGTTATTTTCAACATCTGGAAATACTTAAACATTTTCGTTTCATGTTTTCTTCGTAAATTTGTACCTTCACATCACTGTCTCTACAAAGTTAAAGAATGTCTACCTTACACGATTGCATCAAATATAGAATGTGCAACCGTCGCCAAGTTGTCTGGCAAACCGATTTACACGTCTAACGTGCACTATGAATGTTATTGTAGTTTGGCATCTTAAGTAAAAGAATTGCAAGGACTCAACTCCAACAAAAGCAATAAATTCTTTGTATATACTACAAATAATTTGCTTTTTCTCTTCTATTCGTCTTCAACATTTTGTTGGATGCTGCTTACTCAAGAGATATTTTGAAAATGACTTGACGAAAGAAAACCGACAAAACTTCAAGACAAAAAGTCAAAATAAATGGTTAACAAAATGAATGTACAAAGAACAAATGAAAAAAGGACGATGTGAAGAAGAAAAAAACGGAAATTCCCGAATAAATTAAGGGCAAAAACTGACTTGAAAAGGTGTAACAGTTTTCTGCGTGCAAATTATTCTTCTTATGGCTAATACTGATATTGTTTGGGTTATTGTTATTGTTTTTGTCCATTCACCAATGCTTTTTAGTTCCGAAATGTTTTTTATGGATTTTTGAAAGACAGATACAATTTTGAAATGCAACTGTTATATGCATCTGTTTCATTATGATCCCGTGTATTTTAATGAGTTCGAATTTTTAGCTTTATATTTTTTTGTGATTCAACCGGGAAAAACCGAATTGAGAAAAAAAATCGGATCAAAAACTTATTTCTAATCTCACATAATAATAGTTTCAAACTGTCCAAAATTGTCAAAAAGATAACCTTTTGTTATTACACTTATCGGCTTGCGTTAATTTGTAGAAAGAGGACAATCATTGGGAAACTTTCGCACCTTCCAAGATTTTGATATGTATTTCAATGAGAATATAATACAACATAAAAACGAACAAAACACATATCGAACTTCACTTTTTGCATGAATGGAAATACAATGAACATAATTTTAGTAGGATATGTATGCAATCGAACAAAAATTTGTGAATAAAGAAGACATGAAGGTCATAAGTAAATTTATACGGGAAATTCCCAACACAATTACAGGTTTTGTCATCAAGGTGAAAAACCACATGTCGAACTATTACTATAAAAATAGTAAAAATGCTTTTAATATTTCGATTGGAATGAAAATCTAACGAAGAATGTCTTACAGTTGAAAAACATTCATATTGAAGAAAAATTAAGCAACCATAAAGAGAAATCATATTCGAGCACTAATTTTCATTTATATTTTACTTTTGATCATGGAAATAAACCAAGATTTCTTTAGTTTTTGATACAGAATTCAACTATTTGATGTATTTAAATTGAGTAAACTATTTATTATTTCCTGTATCATAGAGCATAAGCAATTTATTTTTACACGTAAAAAATATAAGATCTGTTACAAATACCGATAATAAGCCTTTCAATTTATTTTCCGATTATATTTTGAATCAATATGGTAATAAGGTTCAATCTATTTTCACTAAATTAAACTGATTACGACAACTGTATGGAATTTACCCCGGCAATGATCGGAATGCTGGGTATAAAGCAGCAGGAAAGAGGGCTGGACCCCATGGTGGCAATAAAATTGGTGACCATGTTAAAAATGGAGCTGATGATGGTATTATGCCATTAAAATTTGATGAAATAGGAGGAACTGATGGTTCAGATATCCGATCCTCATTGACAGACGTCTGTCTAGTTGGCGATGGTGACGGTGACGGTGAACACCGTCGCTTCTTATTGTCAGTCGCCACGATTGCCAGTTTTACGTTTTTTATTTAATAAATTGTACAACAAAACACTATATTTTATAACTTCTTATTCAGTTTATTTACGAATACTGTAATTTTTTCAACCAATTATACTTCGTTTGTGTCATTTATATAGCATATAAGAATCAAAAGTTTAGGTATAGTTTATTGAAACAGAAAATCACTATATCACTTCAATAATTGTTAAATCAGAAATGCGATTCATCAATTTTTAGCCACACTTCAATATAAATATTTCGAATATGTGATTCACATTGAAAACATAAAAAATCGCTTTCGAGAGAAACACCCGCTTCAAACGATACTAAATTCTTGACTGTCGGAACCAAAGTAGTAAACACTAAACATAAGTGGTACTCTGCACTCGATAGATTTTCGTGTTGTTTTTGTTGGTGCTGTTGAAAACTACACTAGATCTCTTATCCTTATGATTTTTGTATTAAACTGTGTTATAAAAATACACAGATAATAACAAACGCTGAAAAGTTTCATGTACTGGTGAGACTCAATACAAATGAACAATTCCGGTTGAATAGAATTTAGTAGAGGGTTGTAACAAAAATATTCAACTGTTGTTTTGTAATGGTGTGTGCGATTACTGTACTTGTATTGATGACACTTTAACCAATCAACTTTTCAAAATACATTTTTCCTTCAGCTCTTATGTACATGCACACAGTAAACACAAGTCAAAGTGAAGAAAAATCGATATCAATTTAAATGAAGAATTCAATACGAAAGGAGAGTGCTGGAAAAACGTACTAAGAGGTATAGAGTATAACGAAAGAACGTAGACAAAAGTAACGAATAGAAAACAAAAACAAAATCCTGATGGGTTGAGTCAATGCACGCACACAGTATTCTTTTAAATTTATCGCGCCGCCCCTCAAACAGGAATTATTATCCTTAATATGCTATGGGACGATTGGACAACAAGGTGTGTGTATTAGTGAATATATTTTCGGTATGCGCACAACTCATTCGCTGGATCTGATAAGTGGACTAGTAATGTTAAGTAGTGCTCCTTGTTTTCAATGACACACACATACACTCCAATTCTTTTTGGCTCTTATTTAAGGTACAAAGGCCTTCGTGTTCTCTTTAAATTAAACGAAGCGAATAAGAAAATGGATCAATATGGAAAAGTAGGACTTTTCTAAAAGTGAAAAAAAGGATCATCGTAAATATGAGACGAAGATTCCATAATATTAATAATAACGCAATAACGTTGTGATAGTGGTTTGCTTTTCAAGCAACGACTATTATGTTGCTTAACATTAACTTTAATACAATTGATGTTTGCTTTTTGTCGTTCTTGAGGTTATTTGCGATAAATACATGCTCTCCCCCAGTTTTGATACTCAGTCCATTTGCACTATATGTTCATACAATAATATCCGCAACGAGCCAATGAATTACAATGAACATTTGAAAAAAGCAACGAATGAAATCTGGAATAACGATCATCACGCAAGGAGATAACGAAACTTTGATTTCATTATTAAGCATCTATGCGCATATTCCAATGAGATGATAGCGTTACATATTATTACTATGGAGTTTTACTTTTACGGGATTTGTATTTTCATTATGTAATCATACTGGTTAATTCAATCACATTTGTGTTCAGAGGGTTATATGTTAATGCATATCAAATACTATGATAAAAGCTCATTTTAGGATATTCTGAATTGAATTATTTTGTTTGATTCAATATAAAATGGATGCAATTAGGTTTTTTATGAATGATTCGAGCATTTTATATCTTGTTCGGAAAAAATTAAATCCCAACAAATGATTATCATTAATACATGGCATCATTTAAATTTGCACGAATATTTCATAAAATGTGACACCAAATATTTTTCAATATGGTATACAATCTGCACGTTCTTAATATCGTATCAATTTCGCAAATAAAACCTAAGCGACAAACCAACTCAAACCCGAGTAAATTTTCAAGTTCATAAATCAAATAAATTCTGGAAAACACCTGGATTAATGACGTATAATTGCGTGCATGTACAACAATGTGCACCAAACAGTTACTTTCAAATTTACAATCGATCACAATTGCCATTGATTCTATGAAATGGAAAGAAAAATGTAATTTTCCGCATTGCAGCGAAAGGTTAGGGCGCATTCAATGTTCAAAGTCAATTGTTTCTCCCCATAAATCGTGTCTACTGTGTACATATTCGATTTCGATTATTCGTTGTATGTCCTGTTGTGGGCAAAGAAAGGAAGATGAACCATTTACTGTATCAAATGGAAAATTCAAAACGGTAATATAAGTTATACATTGAACAATGAATTTGATTCGTTCAATTAAAAATCAATTTATTACCAGTGAAATAATACAATATGAATGAAATAAATTTTTCTTTACAATTTTTAGTGCTACAATTTTATTTGGAGGAATTTTTTTCTTTTTTTGAAATAATAAAAAACTGTGAGGAACTGTTTTTATAATTATTGTCCATATAATATTTTGGTTCTTGTTGTTATTGATCTTGTGCTGTATAAACTCAATAATATCAATAAATTGTATGTCATTCGACAAATACAGAATACCGGAGAAATTGAATAGATCAAAAGCTATACAAGTTGTATTGATCTCTCATGGTTCCGTTTTAGTTGGTTTGTATTGTTCTTTTTTATTGTGCAATCATCAATGTCCGTATCGGGTGTTTCCGTTCCGGTTCTATCATTTTTGTCTTTCCTCTATGCAAACAAAAGACAATACAAGATTAATATTGTTGTTTCATTCTTGAAATCTCAATAGTGTGAGCATAGCACTTCGACTAATGTTCGACATGGAATGCTGAATACATTTTCAAAAAAAAGAAAGATTTTTACCGATATATTTTCAAAAAAGAGGCTACGAAATAATACAGTATTATTCGTATTTTTGTTCAATGAAGGCGAATATTTGTATTCTTTATCGCGATTATTTGTTAACATTTTGGGTACTTACTCCTTATTTTACCTGTTACCAATTTTTCAATAAAGTAACATTCATTTTATTGAAAAATGTCATTTTATCGGTTATAAAATTGAGCAGCAACATTGGTATGTAAACATTTACTTAGTTTTGTGAATTTATGATAATAAATAAATAATTAATATGACTTCATCATCTCATGAAAACTCTTTAAAATATTGCCGGAAATTTCAAATTATAAACATTAATATATGGGAAAATAACTATTTCTGCCAATGAAAATGTAATTGCTTATTTTTGTTTTTGTTTTATAAATCGGTAGCGCGATAAACAGTTGCTATCTTCCAATGACTTTTCAATATGAGGTACGTATCTATCATTTCTTTGACATGAGATTCGTTATTATCAGTTAGTGTGCGCAAATTCTTATCTGGTCCGATTTGTATGGATTTTAAAACGAACAGAAAAATAGCCACACCACAGTTAATATACCATATAAGAAATTGAGTTCAGATTGTGTATCAAAATGTCAACATTCATTCTATACCATTTCTATGCATTGTTTCCATTCTACTGCTGTATATATATATATTTTCTCGGCTATAGTCTGATTATCAAAGCGAAAGAAAAAACATGAAATTCATAATGAATATGAAAAAAATTCTTTAGAGATAATTTTTAACTCATTTGACCAAGAATTTGTTAGCAATCGGTAGCTTTGAGCAATATATTTTTTATTCTTCAAAATTTTTCTTTATGACTGTATGTTGGTTTTATTTTATTTAGACTTCTTAGATTACGTTGAAATTAATAACTTTGCTGTTGTTTGTTACATAAAATGTTTGTAAAATACGGAAGATGAATCAATATAAATCAAATCGGAAATTTCAGTCCAATTGGAATGTTATAAGTAGAGGATAAGTCGCTACATTCAAAGAAATATTTTCTTTACTAAAATTGTCATACACCAAAAGATTAAAATATTTTTTAAATGTTGCAATTGTTATAATAATTGGATGCGAGTAAGGATGGGGATGAGGATGGAATGAAATACAAATATTTATAAAATGATTTAGTTTTCAGTTCTACATTGAAAGATCATAAAAATACTATGAAAAAACTAGTTTGAAATAGAAATCATATTAATGATATTTCGTATCCACCGGTAGAACGGAAACATTTTACCTATCAAAGGAATAAAGAAATAATATGTTCTTTATAATTCAAGGCAATGAAGCAATGGTACATATACAGCAACCATAGAAGTACACAATGATCAGTCATAAACAATTTATAAATAAATTAAATATTCATTTAAAGACATTCCACATGTGTTTGAGGTTGTGTAAAGCTGAGATAATAGGGTCTTATCATATTTTTTGTTGTTTTCTACACTATTGCTATTGCTATTTTTTATTTCTAATACTCCCAGATAGAACAGTAGTTAAAAAGCAACTTATTACTCTAAACCGCACAACAAAGCATTTTACCGAAATTGAGACGTTTCCATTCATTTGAATTGGTGAGTAGGTGTGAACCAATTGGTTTTTTCAATCGTGCATTTTTCACTTAAAAATAAATATGTCCGTCTAAGATAAATACGTGAGTAATGTGTTATGTATTATGTGTACAGCAACAAAAGTTCCGGACATAAGATTTGAATATTTTCCAAGTTTTATTCTTTCGAATATTTTTTTTCAATTCCTTATTTATCATGAGTTCATTCCTTGAAAATTCTATTTTGTCATTGAAACCGAAAAAGTACCGAATCCTTAAAAGATTTGTAAGCCTATTTTCTATTTATGTATTTTTTTCGCCAATTACACATGAATAGTTGTTTTTTCTCACATTTGTACATTTTTGTTTCATTCAAATTTAAGCTTAGCGGACTGCGCGTGTCTTAAATACTGTAAGTATGTCTCTTTTAACAAAGGAACCAGATATCATTGGGATTCCACATCAATAGATTGCAATTATATACAAAATTGGTTTGCGATTGTTTGCAAATTGTGTATCAAACAATTACAATGATTTTAAAAAAGAGAAAATATTTACACTTTTTGGGAGAAAAACCAAAATGTAAGATCAATGTATACAAAAGAGAATTAAAAAAACATCAACATCAATACAAAAAGTAATAATTCCATTTATTCCGAAATTAGGTTTCAATGCCTACAAATCCTAATCTGGTACGACAGCATACCAAACAATATTCAAGCCAATTTGTTTGGGAAATAGATGCTGAAAATTGGAATCACCAAACATTGTTTACGGCTCAATTTAAACGATACAAAATTAATTTGAAAAAGTTTTAGTACATTTCTCATGACATTTACGAACAATAACAAAAGGCAAATGCATGAACAGACCTCAAACTGTTAATAAAAGTAGACTACACCCGCTATCTAATGCGAACAAATAAGATGAAGGCACCGAAGGAAATAAAAATAAACATATTAGTATCAATAAAAACCAACCCAGATTTGTTGGTGAAAACGGGGATTGTCGTGAAAGAATCACCATATACATTTTCCTAATAGCTGCTCATGTTGACCAAATACAATGTTTATTTATTTATCTGTGCTGCGCATAATAATGCCTGATTGAATACTTTATAAATAGCAGCTTTATAAATACTGGTGATCACTAAAGCAGCATATCATTCAATGTAGTATTTTAACGAGATAATGATGAAAATTACAATTTTGAAACAATTTTCAATTAACTATTAAAATTGCAAACAATATTTTTAAATAATTATGAAATTGATAAAATCGATTTAACTGTTTGAAACGAAAAGTCAAAATTTGTGCATTGTTTTTTCATAAAATATTACAGATACTTGCTGAATCAATGTAATTGTTTCTCATATAAGCCAAAATTCTCTTCAAGTATGGTTATTCGAATTTTAAACTGCTAATATATTAAGATAATCATCATTTATTAGTGAAAAACTCATTTTTACATTTTAAATTATTAATTAAATAGATGAATAAATTTTGATCACATAACTGTTATAGAAATAGCGTGCATGACTAGTAAGCAATACTACAAATTAATAAAACATCCCTATTGATGAGGAAAACACTAATTAGTTTCAATTTTCAAATTCAAATAGTTTGGTTTTTTCAAAGATTGTTGGAGACAATAAAAATATTGTTGTAATTTTGATACATGTAGTTATTTTCCTCATAAAATAAATGCCGTCGGCAATATATTTTTTAAATGCGTTTGAAAAATCTAATAAAATAAATCATTATAAATATAAAGTTGTAAATATATTATCAATTACGCCTGATTTTTAATAGTTTTGAGAAAATGTTTGAAATTTACTCACTTAAAATTTCGTGAAGTATTATTAGTAATATTCCAACAATTTGATCATTCTTTTCGCGGTTAAGTTAAACTGAATCATTTTCTTACACAATGAACAAATTTTCTTGCTCATTAGGCCATTTTGCGAATAATGCGACAAAAATTAATTTTTTTCACACATTTGTATGAATTTCGGAAACTTAACTTGTTAAAACAATTATTATATTTTTCCATTCATAGTGATGAGAACAGTTTTTGAGAATTGATTACTCAAAACTTAAGGATATTAAATCATACAAAACACTTACTCATATTCTGTCGCACCGTAATCAGGTGGAATCAATTGCCAAGAATCGTCATAAAATTCAAAACCGTGTGCATTTGACATCATTATTATTGGTATTGATTTCCTTTTAATTTAATATTTTCAATATTTTTGTAATTTACTAAAAAAATATCATCGATATTGAACGAATATGAGATTTTGTTAACAGAAAGTTCAGTGAGTGTCACGAATTCAACTTAACTAAGTTCTTTAATATAACAAAAAAATGAGGATAAGATTGGTAAAAAAGCAAAATGTATGAATAAAAATGGACACGGATAGCACACCGTTTTCACCTGGAAATAATCTCTTTCACACTGATCCAAAACAATTGGTAAATCAACAGGTATTATCAATAATTGCCATTATCGATTTGACAACACATTCAGACGCGATTGTATTAAGTGATAATAAATTTTAGATAAGTATTATATCAATCATAAATATGTTGTAGTAGCTAACTGACTGATTGTCGTTATATTAGTTTCGACCAATAGAATTATAAAACAATCTAAATCAAGTCGCAATGTATTTTGTTTCGACATTTTGGTAATTTTGAACATTTAATTCCTAACTTTTTATTTTTTAAACGATAGGTTTAGTAGAGACACATGCACACATTGTAAGTATTTGTTATCAAATTCTGTCTGCGATGTCGATAAAATGTACAATGTATTTCTTTTGGTTGATTTACTGTTTTTTCGTTTTATTTTTTGTTTTATGTAATTCTTTTATGTCAAAATATATATAGAGATTTATATATAAATTACCAATTCGAATCATTTTTATTATTTCCTATTCAAAATTTTTCATTCATTAAAGATGAAAACAAGAGATGATTTGCTTCAAATTATACCTACCGGTTTTCCATTTCTATTAAATGTTACCAGTATTTGTTAATTTGAATATATATAAAACAATGAGGAATCCTTCAAAAGTTTCCAAATTCAATATCGAATTCAAAGTATTAATTAATTCATGAAATACTAAGCTGTTCAAAATTGAAGGTACTTTTTGAATGAAAACACATTTGGACTAAGAACCACTGAACTAAGAACTACTGGTATCTGAATACTTATTCTTTCATACAAAATACTATGAAATTTGAGGTTATGTTTTGTTTAGAGTATAGTTCAGATATCATTAATTATGAATGTTTGGATGCAGATATTTAAAACGTAAGTTTATTGGACATAACAAATAATATATTTTAAATTTCATACATAAAGCAAAAAGAAAAATTAATGTTTTTTTTACCAATTTTAATCGATCAGAATTTCTTCGGTATTGAACATTTCATGCAGATATTTGGAAAATAATAAATTTATGTACTCTTTTATGTTATTCGAACTAAATCAAACGTAAAGCATAATTAAAAAATACTATAGTTTTTATTAAGTTTTCAATTAATCAGATTTCACCTTAATAAGTGAAAAACTTAAAAAATTTTATTTTCTACGGTTAAAGTAATTTTTGAAATTACTTTCAAACCAATAATCATCTATAAAGTAGAAATAACACATCCTTAGTTCAGTGGCTCTTAGTCTAATTTTTTTGACCAAATTCTATTTTATTCTTCAACATAATCTCCTTTCAGCTCGATACACCGAGTCCAACGATTCTCCAACTTTTTTATGCCTTCCAAATGATACGATTTGTCGAGCTGGTGAAAATAGCTATCAGTTTCCCATTCGACCTATTCATTTGATCCAAAACGCTTACCAGACAACCATCTTTTGAGGTTCGGAAACAGGTAATAGTCGCTAGAGGCCAGATTTAGAAAATACGGTGGGAAAGCGATTCGTACCACAGTTCATGTTTTTTTGCCTTTTCAATGTTTGATGTGTGAGATGGTGCATTGTCGTCACCAAAAATGATTTTCTTCTTCTTCAAATGAGGCCGTTTCGTTTTGATTTCGTCATCCAATCGATCCAATAACGCTGCATAATATTCTCCTGTTATCGTTTTACCCTTTTCAAGGTAATCGATGAAGATTATACCATGTGCATCCCCAAAAAACACTGGCCATATCCTTACCGGCCGATTGTTGCGTCTTTCCCCGCTTTGGTTCACATCCACCCGATAAACGCCACTCTTTCGATGCTTCACGAGATTCCGGTGTATAGTGGTGAATCCATGTTTCATCCATGGTCACATATCGTCGCAAAAACTCAGATGGATTCTTTTGAAACATGGCCAAATTGATCAATGAATTTCTCACTCCAATGCGTTTTTGATCAATTGTGAGCATACGCGGCACCCATCTTGCACAAAGCTGTCTTGCCCCCAATTTTTCATGCAAAATATTAAACACACACCCAGTTGAGATGTGTGTGGCCTCAGCTATCTCACGCACTTTCAGTTTGGGGTCGTCCAATATCATATCATGAATTTTTACAATCATTTCTGGTGTAGTCACCTCAATTGGCCGACCTGGATTTGGTATTGTTTCTGTGCTCGTACGACCACACTTGAATTCAGTAAACTCAAGGGGCGAATTACTACTGAATGAACTACAAAAACTGACAGTTACTGAAAGATACTGAAACGTACTGAAAGCAATTTTTCAGTACCTGTCAAAATATCAGTCGAAATTACACTCAATGTGAATGTTTGTCTATTAATGTTTATAATTAAAAATCATCGAAAATTATCAATTTCTAACAAACATTTTTTTCTCTTTCATGGAATTTTTTTTTCGATTAGTTGTTCAAATATGTTCATAAATTTTTATAATTTTATTTCAGAAAAACTCTACCTTCGTAAAAATGAAATCATTTTGAACTATAGTATTCTTTTATATTTGTCGATTTTTTTCATTCATTTTAAATTTTTTGAAAGAAAAAAAAAAAAAAAAATTCATTTTAACAAAAATATTTGGAGGTTAGTTGCTTTCAAGCGCTGTAACTCGTAGACTACTGATTGAATTGCTGCCACGCTACCAACCCACATATTCGGGATAGCCTAAATAACTAATGTTACATTTGTTTTTTTTTTTTTTTTTTTTTTTTTTACTTGCGATACTAAGTCCCAGCAATGTTCATAGTCCTGAACAAATGAATCGTCTTAAGCAATCATTCAATTGCAAATTCAATCAACTAATCTTACCTTTCAATAGAATGTTCTTTGCAGCCACGACGTCATGATGCCAAATCACAGAGCATTTCTGGTTTAATTCCCAGTTTTTAGAGTAAATTTTTACTTTTGGGTATGAACCATCGTTTTCAACCGATGCTGCTCCGTTCATTTCTCGTTCAAACTGTCTGTTTATCGAAAGATCCTTCTTGCCCTCCTTTGATACAATCACTGATGGCAGCAATGTTCTGGCGTCTGGAATGCTAATTAAAAAAATTATTCAATTGATAAAATCTTCAAAAATATATATGATTATGTAAGTTTATTTTACCATCGGCATCTATTGAATCTGGCCGCTTTATTCTGGTTTTGGAATCGATTCAAACATCTTGCATCTGTTTGAGATGATCCCCATTCGTCCGTCATTTGTATGAAACAATCTCTGTGCTTCTTTATTGCATTCAATGACAAACGAACCCCTGGATACCGCACGTATTTCCTGATACTTATTGGGCTATCAGGTGGTATTTCGCCATCAGCACCAAAAGAGAACAATGTTGGTTTCTTTTTTGTCACCATGTTCACCCATTTGTCGACAACACTACTGCTTTGAATGTGTTTGTCTAGGGCGAGCCGAGTGTATTTATCAGTGGAGAAAGCGCTTATTCCATGCTTCATTATTTTCACTTGATGTTTGATGTAATTCAGCCAATGTGGTCCCTTTGGAGATGGCATCACTGGATACAGATCACGGTTTTCTCGATCTCGGCGCTCCTCTTCCACAAACTGCTTTGTCCTCCGACCTGCCTTTGCATTCCGTACTTTTTGGCCCGTCTGCCTGTGGAACTGCTTGCTCGATATGATGAAATTGTACTGAAAAAAAGTATGAAAGTAGAATAAATGTTTACAAAACTTACCTCTGTGCCAGTTTTGATGTTGTGTGTTACTGTTGTGTTCCACCTCCGCACGCCTGTATCAACGCCAACAAAATTTTTTATTGTGCCATCCATAACATTCTTAACGATGTAAAAACGTTCGATTTCTTTCCTTGCTGGTTTCTTCTTGGCCGAGTACTTCAAATCCACAGTGATTCCATCGGTGTTTATGGAAAAGTCAAACTGTTTTTTGTTGCGGACAAATCGTTTTTGTTCTCGCTTCCTACTTTCGGCAGCAACTTTTGCGAAAATAAGACCTGGTGCATAGATGAGCAATCGACTTTGAAGTACGTACGCCGGAAACTGCACATCGGCACCACTACTAAATTTTTGATTTTTGATTTTTGGCCGAAAATTTGGATTGTCAAGCATTTGTCTGCGCTTGCATTTCCATTTCCTTTTTGCCTTTTCCCGCTTTCTTTCCTTGCGTTTAGTTGGGGGCTGATGTGGCCACGTCAGATTGTACTCATATATCTCGCGTTGCATAGATAGATACATTAGCATGGCTTTAAACCAATGTTCTCCGTCAGTTGTGAAGTCATGCAAATTTATATCTGGAAATACATTCAGGGCGTTTACTGTGTTATACAAGGCGTTACATCGTTCGAGTTTGTGTGGGTCGCGAATTGGCACTCTGATGTTTTTTGTTTAATAATCAATTTCACAACACTATCGATTTCACTTGGCAAAATTTTCTGTGAGTCATCTTCTACAAATGTATTCCATTGGAACACTTTCAGTTTCAAATACTGGATGATGTGTTTTCTCGCATGCGTGGTTAAGTTGGTAACGACATTGTCCGTATATTGATTGGTCAAGTGCTTAAGGCCATTGCTGAAATCGTTGTTATTGCCAATAGATACGATGATAGTCGTCAAGCCCTTCGACAATTGCTTTGAAATCTGGGTCGATTCGTTTCATCTTTGTTCGTGGTCCACATGGGTTTTTTCTTCGTAGTCTGTACTTTGACTTTTTCACTTTCAGCGGCTGATTGTTATGCCATAGAACTTTCTTCTGAATTGAAATTCTTTTGTATTTCGAACCACGTTGTTTCGTATTTTCTTAAAATTTTTTATCATCTTTCATGTCCGTGCACCAGGCAATCTTCTTGATTTTGATGGGTGAATTCGGTGAAACATTCTCTGCTCCCATATACATAATAAAAGGCTTACGATTTGTCTGTAGAAAAATAAGAAATACATTTATTAAAATACTTCCATAAAAAAAACAAATTGCAAATTTCTACTAATAACACAGCAACTTTATCACAGACACGATTTGATTCGATATATTTATCGAAACGAAGATGAGTGTATTTTTCGGTCGTATACACATCAATGGCTTTCTTCATGATGGTCAACAGATGTACGATGTAATCTCTCCAATTATCGCCTTTTAGAGATGTCATCTTTTGGTATTTTTTCCGATCACTAATTGTTTTGCCCGTTGTTTTCATTTTTCAACGAAACAAAAACAATAGAAATGATTGAAACAATTTGCATGCATTGAAAAAATTCACAAAATGAAATCGATTCTGATTTGTATATATACCTCTTTGCCGGAGTCGATATGCCGTCTTACTGTCGCATTCCATGTCTTCAAGCCTAGATCAATGTCTATTTCGTAGATGTAAAATCCATCATCATATCGCTTTTTGACTATCCGATCATCTACCAACTGATCCAGGACGTCTTGCCGTACATTGTACAAGTATCAGCCTGATACTCCATCACAAACCATATGCGTGTGAAACACCTTGCTTGCTTTCAGCACCTTATTGATCTTATGCATGTCGAAAATCCCTTTAAAAATGGAAAAATTTATTCCGGCAAAAATATGCACCGGAAACTTGATGACCAGTCTTGGCATCTTTTGGGATGGTTTTAGTTTCACACTTCATTCGATATACATCAGCATCCAACTTAACGAATTTCCGACGGTTCGTCAACGAATCGACGATAATTTAATTTTCCATAAATGTGAACAAATTGGAATTATAGACAAATTCTTAATTTTTAGACACGTGTCTCGGAGTTTGATAGACAATTCCGAATCTAACCAATCATGATATGCGCTGATTACTGCTTGCATATGAAACTACATTGGATGCGATGCAAACCAATCATCTTCTGTGAATTGGGTGATATTATCGTCAACCGGTCCGCCAATTGGCCACATCAAATTGATCGAATTCATTCGGATCTCTTTCCCGTGTATTGTGTTGCTAAACTACGTACTTTAAGAATTCTCGAAGCCGTTTTTCTACATGTGCCGTCAAGTTGGTGATGACATTTCGTGCATACTCTTGGTACAAGTACTTGAAAAGTTTTCCGAAATATTGATTGGTTGGCCAAGCGAATCTGTTATCTGCATCCAAATTCTCAAACGTGTGTCGAAATTCTGGGATCATATTTTCGTCTTCTTTGTATTTATCGATCACCGCAAAGAAGCAATCTTCTACAATATGAATCCCATCCGCGTTGGGGAAAAATTTATAATCAGCATTTTCATAAGCAGCTCTAATTTTGTTAAGAAGTAACAATGATGCCAATTCACAGATTTTTGATGATTTGATTGATTTTTCAACCATCCATAGAAAGATTATTGAATGGATTTCAGATCGAATAGCGGTTTGGGCTGACAATTTAATTGATAATAATCCCACACCTTCTTCCATCAAGCTATCTGTGTGTCTCTTTTTATTTTTTACCCCACGAATGTCAACAACACCTTTTCTCTTTCTGCCCATACTAAAAATATACAAATACAAATACAAAAAAATTATTGCATAATCTTTCGAATAAAAATTTTAAAAAAAACTTCGTCTGCTATTTTCATGAATAATGATACTAAAAAATTTGAATTTTTCACTTTTTGTTCTATTTTACCTTAACAAATGTCCAATCATATTAATTCAATTGGCACACACAATTTTCAACACAAGTACGGTAAATCACACAATGCAAAATAGTTTTCTGCAATCTGTTCAAAAATAGATATTATCAGAAATGGAAAATGATCAGAAAAAAAGAAAAAAAAAAACAAATAGAAAACCAATAGTCAAGTTGACTCAACGAAGTATACGACATGCGAAGTATTGCGAAATTCTCATTCCAAAACTGATTTTATGCATCACCATCACAAACACGATCCTTCGATTTTGATAATAAAAACATTTTTCTGAACAAGCCACTCTTGGCGTGTGAAAATTTTACCGTATAATCGTACAAATGTTCTGTCATTCATTTGCAAAAACCGGGAAAAAATGCCAACACTTTTGTTTTCCATTTTTCTTCGCATGAAGCATTCTGTTGAATAAAATATGACAGTTTAAAATTATCATTCAGTGCGGTTGGAAAACGGACTAATTTCGAAATTTATGGAATAGTGAATGCACGGATGTTATGCAATTATAACAAAAATAGTTATTGAAACAAAAACTATACAAAAATAATATTTTCTCTTTTAAATATCTCTCTATAAATATCTGAATACTTCAGCCTACATACCATGAATAATAGAATTTCGTCATTAAATGCGTTTGATTGTAACTTTTACTTTAACTTTTCTCCCATTTTCACAACCCAATGAGCACATTGAACTACAAAAATTTAAAGTTACTGGCTGAAATTTATTATTCTATTCTTTAAAAAAAAAGTTTAAAAAATAAATTCAATGATTGGCTATACAAATACAAACGTGGCTGATAGCATCTGAAAGTCTACCAAAAGTTGTCTACACTTGACTACAGTCAACTTTCAATCACGCGAAGGCGCCACGATATTACTCGGAAACCGAAAGCTCCAGGTCGGAATATTGAGAAATTTTCATCGTACTCTAAGGTCAGTTAACACGTTGTCCCAGAAAATGTCATCGGAAAATGGGATCCAGATACAAAGCAAGATAGCAATTAAGAAATTTAAAAGGTAAAATATGTAGTATGGATAATACCTGTCTAACGATACATATTATTGGAAGTGTGAAAAAATTCATGCGGTTTTTTTCAAAAAATTGAAACTTTATTATGAAAAAATGGTTATACATTCAATGTTCAAACACTACTTTCTCCTATCTTTTGGGCAATTTATGAATTTTATCCCGAAAGAACTGTGCCGGCTTGGCGGCCAAAAACGTATAGAGCTTGAAGAAGTGAAGCGTATTCCGGCAAGAGCATTCATAGATCGAAACAAGTGGTAGTCGGAAGGAGTGGGGTAAAACATGCCATCCGATATTCTTCATGTAGTTTTTTACCGGTTAAATGAGATGAGTTTTTGACGTTTGTATTTGACAGGTCAGAAAATTAATAACTCCCCACTAACATCCCATCCACTTTTTCCTTCAAAGAAATTTCATCTGATGAATTCGCTTATGCTTATTAGCAAGTTAAAATGCTATTGGTGATGATGGCATTCCGCTTAAATTTCTCCGCCAAATCATACCAATAATTTCACTGTTGTAGTTTTTGAAACTTTTTTTTCAAGGCAGAGCTAAAATAGGTTTTTTTTACCTAATTTGGGTACGCTGAATTCAATGGTGATAACCATTTTTAAATCTGTCCAGATGACCTCGAACAAAATTTTCAAATCAAATATTCTTGGCTCAAGATGGTTTTTGCACCCTTTATGGCTGTGCATATCGTTGATTTTTCAACAAATTCTTATTGATTCGTACAGAAAACATATTTTAAAGCATAATATAATATATAACTGTCTTTTACAGCCCTTTACAGAGCAATTTAAACAATTATTTCTCTATTTTTTTGTATTTTTTTCGATTTCTTTCGAGTTTTTTTTATCTTTTTGGTTAAAATAGTTTATGATTTCACTATAATAACTTCTATTCAAAGCTCAAATGAGTGAATAAAACACGAATTATTATTTAATGCATGAGAATTAAGAATTTTAATGAATTTTTTTTTTTTTTTTTGCGAAATTTAACAATTTTGCCAAAAAATTAACATTTTCTTCATTCATCGCTATCATCATCATCAGCATCAACATTTGATTGTAAATTCCAGCATAAATCGGCCAATAGTGAATTTAATTTTTTCCCGCTGTACCAGTGCTCAAGCTGTGCAGCAACTTGATAAAAAATTAATAATTCATAGAATAAAACCAATAAAATCAACAAAAATATTCACCTTCTTTGATTTTTGCATCACTTAAACGAGGAAAAATGGCTTTCACTTGAGAATATGCGCGAATATTTTGTCGTTTAACTAATGCTTTGATGAAATTTTTCACCAAGCCTAATTTTATGTGTAACGGTGGTAACAATATTTTCGTTACATCTCTAATCAGTGCGACATTCTTAACGTTGCGACGACCGACTATAGGCGCTGCTCTGGCTGGCCAATCTCGTTTTTGATACTGACTTCCATCGTTATATCGCGAATTCCATTGACAAAGAAAACACATATACGTTGTGTAGCCGGTTTGAAGACCCCGAAGTATTGAAATCACTTTCAAATCGGCACATATTTTCCATGAATGTTCTTCGTATTTAATGGAATCGATAATTCTCTTCAACGATTCATAGTTCTCGATTGTCTCAGTACTAAGTGCAATTGGTACAGAGCTTCGTGTGTTATTCGTAAACTTTTCTTTGATGAATCTATGAATAATCGCCAATCATTTGGATCATATTGATATTCAACAAACATTGCAAGCATCAGTCCAAGAATGTCTTTGCAATATGCAAATGTATTTGCCTCATTTCGTTCGAAAAATTTCATAAACTCACGTTGACGGCCACGAGCATGGTATATTTTAACATCAGGCGCCAAAATATTCAAGGCTTTGAGGTGTTGAGTAAGCATAATTTCACGAACTTGAGATAATCTCAGATCGCGTGAAATTATATTCAAACGATTTTGGGAAATTTCAATGTGATTACATGTTGGCGTTACGTTAGATGGCTGGTATAGCGAGTATGATGACTCAGGAGCAGATTCAAATGTTGGGGGAATGTACTGTTCAGTTGGGCTCGGGCTTTTCGGAATTGGAATATTTTCTGAGTGTGGTAATGGTAGTTGTGCTGATGGTACACCAATGTATGCACGATTTCGTGATGGAATTCTATTCGGACCAGATAATTTGTTCATACACAAATAACAATTGGAAGGGTCGTGGATTGCAGGATCCGACCATAGCATAGGCACACCAAAAGACATGCATTGACGCTTTCCGGTTTTCCAATCTTGTGATGCATTCATGCATGTTGTGCATGTAATCGATGGTGCCCATTTTACATTTCGAATCACCGGGAAATTAAAATACTGTTCGTAAATTATAGCTAGCGATTCAGTAATTTATAATCTTAATATAGTTATATATATAGTTATATAATTATAATCTTAATATAGTGAAATCATAAACTATTTTAACCAAAAAGATAAAAAAAACTCAAAAGAAAACGAAAAAAATACAAAAAAATAGAGAAATAATTGTTTAAATTGCTCTGTAAAGGGCTGTAAAAGACCGTTATATATTATATCATGCTTAAAAATATGTTTTCTGTACGAATCAATAAGAATTTGTTGAAAAATCAACGATATGCACAGCCATAAAGGGTGCAAAAACCATCTTGAGCCAAGAATATTTGATTTGAAAATTTTGTTCGAGGTCATCTGGACAGATTTAAAAATGGTTATCACCATTGAATTCAGCGTACCCAAATTAGGTAAAAAAAACCTATTTTAGCTCTGCCTAGTTTTCAAACTACAACAGTGTTTTCAATCATGTTATTTTTATATTCAATTACTGCATCTCACATAGTGTTTATCCAGCTGATTGGAACAAAATCAATATTAAACCTCTCAATAAAGTTCCTAATCCGACTTCTCTTTCCGAATTTAGACCAATCAGCATTATTTCTGTCATTCTAAAAATCTTCGCCATTCTTCTGAATTATCAGGTAACTGGTTATTTAAAGGCAAAGCTGCATGAGCGGCAATCTGGTTTCCGTAGAAATCTTAGTTGTACCACCTCACTTTTGTACATCTCTGAATGTATCAGATCGTCACTAAATCGTAAGAAAATTGTTATTTTTGTCTCGCTCGATATAAAAAGTGCATTCCCGTCCGTTCCACATGATGCTCTTTTAAAAGTGTGTGAAGCATACGGTTTTTCTAATAACGCTACGAAATTAATCAAAGCAATTTATAGTAATATTCAGCAAAAAGTTAAAGTCGAATTATGAATGGATTTTGTGGATTAATAATGGTGTTTTAAGGAGTAATTTTGCAAAAAATTTTTTTTTAAAAAAATTAAAATTAAAAGAAAATTTAAATGGAAAAAAAAAAAAGAAAAAAAAAAAAAAAAAAAAAAAAAGGAAAAAAAAAAAAAGAAAATTGATGATGAAAAACTCGAATTCTGTAAATCATTTAAAAACCTCGGTGTTATTTTTGACGAAAAACTCTCTTTATAAGAACTAGAGCTGCTCATGAACCGAACATTTTTTCTCAGAAGTCGCTTTAGCAAAGAAATTCATTGTCTCTTACGCCATCTCTAGTCGGGTACGGTGTGAATTTAAATTAATATCAAACAAAATTGAGAAAGTGGACTTGGCAAGAACATGACAAGTGTAAATTGCAAAAAGTGTATGGTGTGTTAAATCGCATTCGGCACACAAAGCATTTTATGCCCAATTATATCAAACGTGATATGGCTGCAGCGCTCATTGACCTTAGGGCTGGGGTGTACATACCACTCAAAATCAGCTCAACCGTGATCTTATTGCTGATAACGATAAGATTAGATATGTTTTCGGATTGAAACGTAGTGTACATGTTACTGAATACCGTGAGCATTTAAATGGTTTGACGCCTGAAAATATAGCAAAGCTTCAGTCGGCCCTCTTAATATTCAAGCAGTTGTCAAAAAAGGCTCCTAAATATCTGAATCATATGTTTATTCGAATCGATGAAATGTCGCGTTATCCAGACAACCTTCGCGTTAATTTTAATCCACGTGCCGCATTTGACACACGCGCATCCAGTTATTCTGCAAATTATTTTTGGAACAGTTTACTAGATGAAATTAGAAACAATGATGCGTTAGTTTCATTTAAAAACGCGTTAAAAAATCATCTACAATCCGTGCAATAATATAAAAAATATAATCTAATCTTCGTTCACTCGGTGGCACTTCGTGCAATTTCTCTTCCAATTAGTTTTAAAATAAATGATTTCGATAACAAATTTGAGGAATGTCTATTGCAAATCTAATTAGCAAAAAGAAAACTATCATAAAAAATACACCGAAAACCGAAACTACTCTTTAATACATTCAAAACAAAAGCCTCAGCACTCACATGATGTTCATTGCATCATTGCACTAGGAACATTAAATGCTAAAAAAGCTCGATTCAAAAAAGAACAAATCATGCTTTTCCAATATTTATTTCAATAATCGAAGTTAATAAAATCTGTCGATAAATAAGAAAATTATCATCATTCCTTGGGACACTTCATTCTACACACCCTGTATATATATGTTATTGTCTGAAATATGAACGGGATCAGAGATTTTATCTTTAATAACCGTTTTTATGAGCGGATATAAAAAGCTAATAAATAAAAAACTAAAAAGCTCATTTATAAAATTACAAAAAAGTGCAAAAAAAAATTTTCATTTTCACGAGATATCTTGAAAAATGCTGATGCGTCTAACCTTATTTCGCGAGTTAAAATATCATTGAAACTTTTTTTCTAAATTAAGTAAATTTCAAATCAAAAATGTAATAATTATTTAAAATAATCATTTCATTTAAATTTAATAGCTACTCAGTGTCATTTTGTTTACGTTGCATTCAAATATTTCCATGTAATCTAATCCGTTTATTTCAAAGTGTTTTTGTTCCAAACGTTTCTTCAACTCGCGCACTGTATATGTTTGTATATGTTAATCAATATATTTTTTTATTCATGGCGCCATTATTTTCTTTTTCTCTTCATTCAGTGCAATTTTATTTCAAATAATTAAAAGCTTTGAAAAGCTGACCTTAGCCAACTAGCAAAATTTATTTACATTTGTGTAAATATAACCAATGAGGCAAATTAACATATAATTTCAATTGTGAAACTAAATCACACACAAGTTCAACGCCATCTACAATCGCACTCAAATGTACATGTAATATCATATCGGTGTGTGTCTTCACTAAGAAAGTTGGAAAACAGTATCTATTGATGTTATGTGGACTTCACATTTACGTTTGTAGAGGGCGTTAAATTTTATCTATCACCATAATTTGCCTTATTGATATAACAAATGAAATGATTGAGAAAACATAATTGTAACGAAACTGGCAACATGATAGTGTTTGCTTTTAGCCATTTATAATTTCAAATTTATAACAAGTTGATTTTAATATGTTTATTATATGGATATTGTCACATTACAACAACAACAACAACAACAACAACAACAACAATTATTTAAAGACTATTATTGCCCCTCAGCGTCTAGTCTGTTTTGTAATGGCAGCCCCTTAACAATTCTTCTCCAGCAAACCCTATCGAGAGCCAGGTCTTGAGTTTCCCCATTCCAATCATACCCCCTTTCGCATAAAATAGTTCTTAACCGAATCCAAATATCTCCTCCGCGGTCTACCTCTAACTCTCGGTGCATTCACTTCCGCATTCAAAATTAACTTTGGTAAACGATAATCATTCATAAGTTGTACATGCCCAAACCATCTTAATCTCGACTTTCTTGCTACCTCATTAACCGAATCCACATTTAAATCCTCACGTATTTTCTCATTCCGAATTCTATTCTCCCATTGATCCATACGCGACACACCCGAAATCATACGCAAAACTTTCATATCCGCCACTTCCAAACCATGAATTAAATTATTTGAATCGACCCAGCTCTCGCTGCCATACGTGATAGTTGGTCTGAATATTGACCCATGAATCATCAACTTCGTTTCTTTACTCAACTCTCGCTTATTAAAAACATGTGAGCCTAAGTTGAGCAACAACTTTATTACCATTCACTCTGCTATGTTCAAATTCCTTATCCAGCTTGCCGTCTTCAGAGAAGATGCAACCTAAATACTTGAATTGAGACACCTGTTCAAGAAGCACACACCCATTCAACAGACAATTCACTTGCTTCTGATTTTTCCCAATATGCATAACTTGTGTTTTTGAACTGCTAATGGTCTTTCCAATGTTCATACAGGCCGCTTCTAAATCGCTAATACTGTTTTGTAGCTCCTGTTTTGAGCCGCCAAACAATACTAGGTCATCTGTATATGCAAGGGCAGAGATAATATTTCCCCCCAAAACTACGTTACCCCTCAGATTAGCTGACTTAATCAATTTATCCATATAAATTATGAATAAAAGCGGTGAAATTGTACAGCTCTGTCGGAGACCATTTCGCACTTCAAACCATTCACTCAATTCACCATCCACTCTCACAGCGGCTTCACAGCATTTGTACAAACTCTTAATTGCCCCCAGAAGAAAACCATTCACTCCGTATTCACTCAAAACTGACCACAAATTAGCTCTCGGTATACAATCATACGCTTTTTGTAAATCGACAAAACATACATACATTTCCTTGTTTCTTTCATGGAACTTCTCTTTTATTTGTCTCATGCAAAAAATTTGATCTTGACATCCGCGCATCGGTCTGAAGCCTGATTGGTTTTCATCCAAGAGCGATTCGACAATAGCTCTGGTACGTTTTTCTAAAATTGCACTGTAAACTTTTCCGACAACACTCAATAGAGACATTCCACGATAGTTGTTACAATCTCTGTTACTACCCTTCTTATGGAGTGGTGAGATAACTGCACCCCCCCATTCCTTCGGAACAACTGATGAGTTCCACGCTGAACCACTACAAATTGAATATTCATTCCTAATCTCATCCACTCCTGCTGCTTAACCCCAACTTAATTTCCTAACCGCCAGCTCTATCTCACCTATGCTTATTTCCTCCGCTTGGATCTCACTCACACTTTCATTCGCACTAACATTCTGATCCACTCCGTTTTCAACATTCAAAAGTTCCTCGAAATATTCTCTCCAACGTTTCAATTCATTTTTTCTACCAATCACTAGCTCATCTGCCTTATCTAATACAGCACCCGTTGCTTGTTTTTTACCACCATTACGGATGTTCTTAACCTTAGACCAGAAAACTTTATTCCTCTGCTGCCCTGCTTCTTTTAAATCATTGCCGAATTTCACCCATTCACCCTCCTTAGCTGCTCTCACCAACTCTTTCACTACCCTTTTTTGTTCCCTATACGACTCTAAGTCCTCTTCCTTTCTACTTTGCATCCAACGCATCCATCACACTCTTTTCTCCTTCACCGCCTCCTGCACCTCATCGTTCCACCAATCTGTTTTCTTTTTACCATTCTTACACACATGCATTCCGCAAACTTCCTTTACCGCACTCAAGATTGCACTCTTAAAACAATCCCATTCTCTATTGATATCAGACACCTCAGTCATATCAACTTGCATAAATTTCTCTTCTAATCTAGCTACATATGCATTCATTACTCTTTCACTCTTTAATTCATTAACTTTCACTCTACTGGTTGGCTTCCGATTTTTACTCGCTACTCCTTTTGGAATACGTAGTTTGCTTGCAACCAAGTAATGATCGGAATCCAGACCAAAACTTCTATACACACGCGTATCTGTAACTATTTTGCGCAAACTATCTTCTACGATTACGTAATCGAGAAGGGATTTCTGATTCTGGCCAGGATTTTCCCATGAGTACATGTGGATTTTCTTATGTTTAAAAAATGAATTTGTTATCACTAAATCTGAACTATGGCAAAAATCCAACAATCCGCATTGCATATATGTTATTATAACAAAGAGTAAATATAATAATGAAGAACAATACTTAAATGGGAAAGTGCAATTTTCTCGATTAATGTTGATGTTCTACTTTCAGACAATTTACACGCCTTCAAAAAAATCGACATTTCAGAAAATGTTGGAAAATAGGAAAATGTTTGACTTTTAAATTAAGACAAAATATTAAGATACACACAAACCAATACAGGAGTTATAATACTCTGTACGTTGGTGTATTGAGCACGTTTACTCCTCAAAGTAAATCGTTTACACCAATATTGGTGTATATTTGCAATAGCAAATACTTTTATACGTGTGCGTAAGTCGATTGAAATTGTTATTGACGGACGTCGTTGCCGCTCTACACTCAGTTCGATTTCAATCGACTTACGCACACGTATAAAAGTATTGGCGATTGCAAATATACACCAATATTAATGTAAACGATTTACTTTGAGGAGTAAACGTGCCCAATACACTAACGTACAGAGTATCATAACTCCTGTATTTGTTTGTGTGTATATATTAAGGAAAAAATAATTTTAATTTTGATCAATAAACAGCGTTAAACCACGGTGCTGATTTAAATATGGGACAATATGGCGTTTGTTGAATATATGTAACCTTTTACTTAAATTTAACAATTTTTGCTTCAAAACATAATTAAAAGTACTATAAACAAAAATGTTTTAATTCTGTCATTATAATGTTTTTGTAACATATTTGAAGTTTTCAATAATGTATGTTAAAGTGACAAAATATTTGTAACTATTTTACAACAAAATTTTAATTATAAATCAATATCCATGTTACTATAAAATAATATACATTTTTGCAACAAAAACGAAACATTTTTACAACAATTTCAATTTCAGAACAAGAATTGTTATTCAATTCTTACTTATTAATAACAAAGCCAATAACTTGTTTGCAATGATTGCACCAAATAGAGTATTATATCCGTTATGTGATAAATTTGTTGCAAGTTACAGAAATATAACAGAATTGTGACATTTCTGGACGAATTTTTTCACTAATTCGCTAGTTGGGTATCAATTCAATTCTTTGAAATATAAACGAACCATTACCGATGATATTTCATATGACATATAAATGTCAATAGAAATCAATGAGTAAATTTGTTTAGTTATCAAAGAAAAAATCAATTCCTGCCTCAACTTAAGAAATTTGTGTTATTTTTGGAAAAAATTCAATATTAATAACTTCTTTATTTTTTTATAGCATGGCTTCTGATGAAAAATCAATGCATGAAGCATACACTGTATGTCCACCAGCATCAATTCCAGTCCAAATTGAGTCATTGGCTTGCTATGGTTCGTATAGTATAATTGTACGCCCAACTAATTAAATTTATTTAATTTTATGAGTTTTGATTTATATTTTTAGATAACAATGTATTACTTGGTACTCGTCAAGGGCATTTATTGATGTATGCAGTTGAAAAAAATGCCTCTGAGTGTAAAATGGATCTTCAGCTCTTGCAATATGATAAAAATTTTAGCAAGAAGCCAATCACACAAATCGATGTGATTCCCGAATATCAATTATTATTCAGTTTAACTGATGGATTTGTTTCAACTCACGATATAGCCCGTCGAAATTTTCCAATTGTACATTCCAACTCAAATACTAAAGGCGCATCATTATTCGCTTTGAACGTCAGTAGATCAACTTCTTTGACGGGTGAAACGGCATTACTGGTGCGATTATGTGTTGTTATTAAACGTCAACTACAATTTTGGTATTGGAAGCACGATAAATTACTACAATATCGAGAGGCAATTCAACTAGATGACACACCGAGAACGGTTGTTTGGCTTGAAAATGCTATTTGCATTGGATTTAAAACGGATTATATTTTATATGATGTAAAATACTCATTTGAATTCATGTTTTAAAACTTCTCAATAATTGAACATTTACATCCACCTAGATTTCATTGGAAAAACCACGCAAAATTGATTTGTTTCCAACAAGTTCATCGAAAACAATTGAACCCTGCATTGCAATTATTAATGAAATGTTTGCTGTTGTAAAAGATGAATTTCTTATTGCGGTTGATCCAAAAATATCTACCATGGTTGAAGAACAAACGCTGAAGGATCAAGTAATATTACCGCAGGATAATAAGAACAAACCATTCAAATCATTCGCATGGTCCTTTCCCATAATTCAATTAGGTATTGCTTTTATATTCTTACAAATTTAAATTACTGTAAATAATAATAAATATTTTTTCATTTTTAGTATGGGATGAGCCGTATGCTATCGGTTTACATCCGAACGGTGTAGAAGTACGTATTTTAGATGCTTGTGGTTCGATGAAAGACACACTGATTCAAACCTTATCAGAAATTCAGAAAGCGAGGCATTTAGTCAGATCTAAGAATGGATTACTATTTGCCGCATCTGTATCGCAACTGTTTTGCATAAAAGGAGTTGATATTCAGAAGCAGTGTCAAAGCCTACTACAACAGAAAAAGTTTCAATTGGCTTTGCAATTAACGGTAAACATTCATACTTGAATAAAATATTTTTTTCAACATAAATAAATCAATTAACAGGAAATATCTGATGAAAATTCCGAACAAAAGAAGAAAGAAAAGCATCACATTCAAAGTCGATATGCACTAGACTTGTTCTCAAATAAATTTTTTAAGGAATCAATGCGAGAATTCATTAAATTAGAAACTGATCCATGCGATGTAATAAGACTCTTTCCAAACTTATTCCCAAAAGATGCAACGAAATTAAATCCAAATGCAATGGCAAAGTCAAATTTACCAAATTTGGATGGCAAAGATTTGGAAATTGCTTTACTAGCGTTAATTGAATATTTGACAGAAGTTCGATTTAATTTATTACGTCAAATGCAAAATGCAGAACAAAAAACTCACAGTAAAAATTCAAACTATTTACTGTCAATTATAGATACCACACTTTTGAAGTGTTATTTGCAGGTAGGTAATTCAAAATAATTTAGATAATAGTTGTATTTTTATTTCAATTTAATTAAAATTTTAGACAAATGATTCATTAGTGGCATCTGTCATTCGTATGAATCATTGCCACCTTGAGGAATCTGAGAAAACCTTACAACAATATGAAAAATATGGGGAGTTAATCATTCTCTACCAGACAAAGGGTCATCACAAAAAAGCATTACAATTGCTTCAATCACAAGCAGAAGTGCCCAGTTCGAGTCTTTTTGGACATGAACGTACCATCCAATATCTACAACATTTGGGAAATGAAAATCGGCAATTAATATTCGAATTTTGTAGCTATGTTATAGAGAAAAGTCCGGAAGATGGTCTTAGAATTTTTACCGAGGATATACCTGAAGTGGAAAATCTTCACCGAGCTGAGGTGCTTGATTATTTGTTGAAAAATCATAAGGCTCTTGTTACACCTTATTTGGAACACATAATTTTTGTATGGAATGAAACTAAGGCACTTTTTCATAATATTTTGATCCAACAATATCGTGAAACATACAATGAATTGCGTACCGATATAAAAAATAGCCCAAATTGTGGCGAAGTAAAGTATGTACTGCACAATAGGGTGTTCCTCTAATCTGGAAAAGAAAAAAGGGGGTACCTTTAATTAAATATGAACAAATTCTGTGTCAATTGATAGTATTCAAACATTTGTATTCACACTTCCCGAAGCAAGAAATTCTTTTCAAAATCGAATAATGCTTACCTAAAACATCCATTAAAGTACTCCTGCGCAGTTCACATCAACCAGATGGAAGAGAACTTGCATCTACGCTACTAACCCACATAGTCGAGATAGCTTTAATATCTAATGTTACATTTGTTTTTTTTTTTTTGTTTTTTTTAAAAAAAAAAAGGGGGGGGGGTGGGTTTAAAAAAAAAAAAACAAAAATTTCGAAATTTTCCAAAAAAAACATCCCCAGGAAGTCCCAGCAATGTCCATAGTCCTGAACAATCAAACAAATGAGTCGTCTTACGCAATCATTCAATTGCAATTTCAATCAATTAGCCTTATATTTCAATAGAATGTTCTTTGCAGCCACGACGTCACGATGCCAAATCACAGAGCATTTCTGGTTTAATTCCCAGATTTTAGAGTAAATTTTTACTTTTGTGTATGAACCATCGTTTTCAACCGATGCTGCTCCGTTCATTTCTCGTTCCAACTGTTTGTTTATCGATAGATCCGCCTTGCCTAACTTTGACACAATTTTTGATGGCAGCAATGTTTTGGCGTCGGGAATGCTAAATGAAAAAAATCATTCAATTGAAAATCTTCAAGAATATGAATGATAAATTTTAATTTAAGGAAAATTACCATCGGCATCTCTTGAATCTGGCCGCTTTGTTCTAGTTTTGGAATCGATTCATGCATCTGGCATCTGTTTGAGATGTTCCCCATTCGTCCGTCAATTTGTATGAAACAATCTCTGTGCTTCTTTATTGCCTTCAACGACTTATGAAGCCCTGGACACCGCACGTTCGTCCACCGACTTGCCTTTGCGTTGCGTACTTTTTGGCCAGTCTGCCAGTGGAACTGTTTGCTTGACATGGTGAAGTTCGACTGAAAAGTAGTGAAAAAAATTATTAGTTATCGAATTTTGGCACAGTGTATTTTCCGATGAAATATATACAACATAAATGTGTACAATACTTACCTCTGTACCAGTTTTGATGTTGTGTGTTGTTGAAGTGTTCCAGCTTTTCACGCCTGTATCAACGCCATCAAAATTTTTTATTGTGCCATCCAAAACATTCACACAAAAAAAGAATGTGGTAAAACAGCAATTTATAGTACAAAATATACATTTCTGTTTATTTTACCCAAGCGGACTATTCAATGACATTTTTGTGTGCTTCAAATACTAAAGGTTCAACAGATGGCGCCTGTGATATGTTAAATGAATTTAAGTGTATTTATTTTTCTACACACAATACAATATTTCTTGATACATTTTATTCTATATATGGAGACTTGAGTGTCACTAGATGGAGGTTAAAGCGAATTTGTCATACTATTGTCAATGTTACAGCATTCAATGCACTCAAAGTTCGATTTTACCACATAACTTCAATATTTTACCACAAGCTATGGATGTCGAATTATATGGAATTGTATGTGGTAAAATCTCAAAGTTAATTTGTAAATCATATATCCACCACTAAATTTAACTGAAATACCAATTTATTTTTTTGTGTGTTCTTAACGATGTGAAAACGGTCGATTTCTTTCCTTGCTGCTTTCTTCTTGGCCGAGTACTGCAAAGCCACAGTAATTCCATCAGTGTTTATGGAAAAGTCAAACTGTTTTTTGTTGCGGACAAATCGTCGAATTTTTCGCATATAAAAATACTCATCCCAATAATGATTACTCGATTACAGATTTACATTTTGCAGTATCGTATTATTATTGTAACAAAGCATTATAGTAATGCTATTACAATTGTAATGTTAGAATTTAGCATTACCAGTAATGTGTAATAGTAATAGTATGACATTACCAGTAATGCCTTTGTTATTATTGTATCATATTACTCAACGTTACCGGTAAAGATAATTTTTAAAAAAATTGTGGCATATCAAATGAAAACAGCATTTCAAAGAAGGAAAAACCTACCGATCGATTTTTCCCGCTTTCCCAATCGGAAAAATGGAAAAATAATTGAATTTTAGCCCTAAGGTGTGGGGAGCAAATATTTGAAACCTTTTGATAGAGGTACCACTTGCCCAAGTTGATCCATGGATTCACAGAATATGACCTGAATTCCAGAACTTCCTTTTGTTTTGTTTTTGTTCTCGCTTTCTACTTTCGGCAGCAACTTTTGCGAAGATAAGACCTGGTGCATAGATGAGCAATCGATTTTGAAGTACGTACGCCGGAAACTGCACATCGGCACCACTACTAAATTTTTGATTTTTGGTCGAAAATTTGGATTGTCAAGCATTTGTCTGCGCTTGCATTTCCATTTCCTTTTGCCTTTTTCCGCTTTCTTTCCTCGCGTTTAGTTGGGGGCTGATGTGGGCACGTCACGTTGTACTCATATATCTCGCGTTGCATAGATAGATACGGCTGCCGGTCATAATTTCTCCTTTTCGGTCATAATTTCTCCGTGAAAATAAAATTTTGCCGGAGGAATTATGACCGTTTTGGAAACGGTCAGAATTTCGCCATTGATTCGGTCATAATTTCTCCGTGAAAATAGAATTTTGCCGGAGGAATTATGACCGTTTTGGAAACGGTCAGAATTTCACCATTGATTCGGTCATAATTTATCCGTCGATTTTGTATGGGAGGAATTATGACCGGAGAAATTATGACCGCGCACCATAGATACATTAGCATGGCTTTAAACCAATGTTCTCCGTCAGTTGTGAAGTCATGCAAATTTATTTCTGGAAATACATTCAGGGCGTTTACTGTGTTATACAAGGCGTTACATCGTTCGAGTTTGTGTGGGTCGCGAATTGGCACTCTGATGTTTTTTTGTTTTACAATCAATTGCACAACACTATCGATGTCACTTGGCAAAAATTTCTGTGAGTCATCTTCTACGACTGTGTTCCATTCGAACACTTTCAGTTTCAAATACTGAATAATGTGTTTCTTTCCATGCGTATGTAAATTAGTGACTACATTGTCTGTGTATTGATTGGTCAAATGCTTGAGGCCATTGCTGAAATCTTTATTATTGGGCCAATCGATACGATGATTGTCGTCAAGACCTGCGACAATTGCTTTGAATTCCGGGTCAATACGTTTCATCTCTGGTCTTGGTCCACGTGGGTTTTTTCCTCGTGGTCTGTACTTTGACTTTTTCACTTTCGGTGGCTGATTGTTATGCCATAGCACTTGTTGAAATCAGAGCTTGATCTTTTCTTCTCCACTTTCACCGAAGAATGCGAAATCATTGTTCTCGACGCCTATGTTCATACACCCTTTGAGCTTCAACTAAAAATAGCAGTGATCCCAAGACACAAATTGAAGTGGCTTGCAAGCTCAATTCCGTCATTTTATTAATCAATGCTTCCCGAAATTGTGGGCGAATGATTGTTTTCAGTGCACATTTGATTGTTGTAATTTCCACCTTCGTTTCTCCCTTCGCTGGTATGGATGGCTTGAAACGATTCGCCATTTTCCTATTGAAAAAAAAAAAACATAGACACATACGATTTAGTTCGAAAACGAGCACTATTTAAACTTAAAAAAAATCATTCTTCATTCATTTTTCAGTAATCAATTTTTGCGATCAGCTGTGCACGAAAACAAAGCTAACACAAGAAAACCGAATAGAAAATTGCATATTTTTCATGTAATTTGAAATTGAAATTTTGGGTTCTAATTAACATAAACTAGCACGTTTTATCGTTAAATTTCATCGAATTAAAGTAGAAAAAAAAGAAGGAAGAAACCCAAAATCACAATTAAACTAAACAACTTTGAATCAAAAACTGCATTGAAATAAGTAAAATGAAACAAAGACTAAAATAAAATAAATAATTAGCACAATTAGGGACAAATAGGCAGAGCATTAAATCCACATAAATCGGTCAGCATTAAAAATTGAACACAAACTCACTGAGAATTTTTTGCAAATGTTAAATAATTACCAAAAAAATCAACTATAGAAAAACACACGAATATAGAGTTCACTAAATCACACCATTCGATATGCCACTCTCGCAAATAGATCAATTCCAATTATAAATCCAGTAAAAAGTAATGAATTTGCTTCGAATCACAAGAACATTTGTTTTGATAATATAAATTTCAATTTAATCTTAGCGACTGGCTTGGTCAAAATCTCATGCCCGAATAACAGTGATTTGTAAAATTCGGATGAGTTGAGGCGAACTTTATCTAAAACTAACAGTAACAAATCAACGTAACATCGAATCGAACACTTGCCACATTTTGAAATACCACTGGATAATTTTTATTCCTTTGAATTGAATTCATTGTATGTATCAATGTGACTTTTCATAAACAAATGGTCGCCTGTATATGAATATTCCAAGGCAACCAAAAATTTGCAAACGATCACAAAGAATTCATTGAATGGTATATTTGAAATAAACAGATTGGCTATGATCACAATGTAAAACACTATCCATCATAACATCCACTGTATATTTGTCACAGATCAGAATCATCTCGTCGTTCTATTCTTTATATTATATTTATTGATATTAAAACCACTTCTGTATACTGGGCATTTTCATCTTTGTTCACTGTGATTATTTTTTCTATCGAGCTATTAACAACGTATTGTTCCATAATGAAAATAATGACACTGATTTGAAACATTTTCTTTATGAACAGAATCATACATGTTGCTTTAAATTCGAATCAAATGAGATTCCTAAATTTATTATGAACGAAAGGAGCAATAATAAACTTCATTTTTTGCTTCGGGAAGTGTGAATATCAATTGCAACGATTTATGAATACTATCAATTGACATAAAATTTTGTTCTCTTTAATTCAAGACACCTCCTTTTTTAATTTTTAGTTCTCGGAAACACCTTACTGTACATATCATTTTCTTAAAATTACTTACTAACTATCAAAAATCAATAATTTATTTCCATATTCATCTCATAATAGGCAGAAAGAAATCGCAAGCCAAAATGTACGTGATAAATTGATTGATTTCCTTAATAAATATAACTATTTACATGCAGAAACCGTTCTTAAAAATTTTCCTGAAAACGATTTGTTTGAAGAGCGCGCTATTATTCTTGGGAAATTGAAACGACACGAAAAAGTCTTGGCAATTTATATTCAAATCCTCGGTGATGTACCTAAAGCACTTTCCTATTGTGTTGATGTATATAATTCAGATCCGGATGCTGCACAAACAATCTTTATTCAATTAATTGAAATTCTTTTAAAACCACCAACAACACCTCCATATATGAATGTCGAATTGCATCCCAGGTTTAATCATAATCACAATCAAAATCATTTTTACTCGAATAATTATTTCATTGAAATCATATTGCAGATGTCTTGAGCCAAATGTTGAAGCTGTTCTAGAATTGCTTGAGCAATCAATTGCCACCAAATTAAATCCATACGCTGTTCTCCAAATTTTACCAAATGATATTCCATTCATACGTTTGCGACCGTTCTTAGAATCTGCTTTGCATCATTCACTTGAAAGAAGACGCAATAATCAGGTTCTAAAGGGTCTATTATATGCATCAAATCTTCAACTTCAAGAGCAACGAATGCATGTCGAAGGGAAAAGTATTTTGGTGTCTGAATTTAGCGTTTGTCCAGTTTGTTCGAAAAAGTTTACGAATCAAAGTGCATTTGTTCGCCACCCAAATGGAACAATTGTGCATTATTCCTGTCGCAATTATTCTAATTAAAATATAAAATAAATAGAACTATATAAATAATAAATACAATTATTAATAACTACAAGATTTATGCACATTTTTTAATTGAAAAATTAATTTATTGTGAAAGACAAAATTGAGAATGTGAAAAAAAGAATACTATTCGTCTGCAACACACAGGTTGAGATTTCCTTTTGAATTTTGACATCCTAAGAATGTCTCTTCGTCACCACGAATTGATAGCGAGTGATCCGATTTAAATATGCCTTTATCACGAATCATGCCAGTGCGTTTCCAATGGGAGCCCTGACAGTTCTTACAGCTAATCTTGGGAATTCGGAAAAGTGTAATAGTTCGATTTCCACAATCTTGGCATTCAAAGAACCGTTTTTCAGCATCAACAACTTTTAATTTGTGATTTTCGTCCTTACACAGCTGAGCAGCTGAAAGTGCTTTGTATTTGCATTGTTGACATATAACTGAATTTGGAAAAAGATGCAATTTGTATGAACAAAAAAATGTTCAAATAAATTCATATGATGAAAAAAAGTACTACTTACCTGCTTTGCATTCCATTTTGGTTGTGTTCAACATTTTCTCTTCCATTGCTTCTTTCTTCTCTAGTTTATTGAAATACTGATCTTTAACATTAATTTCGTGAGCTTCAATTAAATCAACATGTGACGATTTCGCTGCGATTAGCTGTTTAATTCTATCATTTTTGAATCTTTCAACTCCTTCATCCATTTTTCGTTTCTTCTGTAGGTTTTCTTCATCAGACTCCAAAGTGCTATGTAAACGTTTCTTGCCAGCATCCGTACCTCTGTATTTAATGAAATTTGGATTTGATTTTTGAATTGGTTTATTTTGCAAAATGGCAATTGCTTTCGCTTTTGCAACACTGTTGCTTGCGCTTGTTGATTTTCTAACTGTAAAAGAAAGACTTTCTCGACTCAAAGATGGTGCGCTTTTTTGAGCCAGTTTAGGTTGGGTTGGATCCATTTTGCTCTCTGATAAAACAGTTGATTGGCTTGTATTGGAAGATATGCTTACGTTTAACGATTTCAATCTTTCTAAGTCTCTCATGCGTTGAGACGAATTGGTTTCAACTACCTCTGCAATTCTACTTGATCGTGTACTTTTTGCTAAATAATTATGACCTATAAACGTTAAAAATGGTTTTAGAATGCGGAAAATTCATGAATAATTATGATCGAGAATTTATAATACCTTTGATTGCATTTGCTAATCGAGTGTCTGACAGAGAATTTAAACGTTGTTGATCTTTTAATTGAAGTTTTTTACTGAGTTTGGCTGGTTCTGCAATAAATGATTTTCCGCCATAGAAAACTTCATTTTTCCCTAAAACTTTATTACGCAACGCTTGCAAGCCCCGTCCACTTGTTGCTGATTGCAATTCAGACCTCCCAGACATTTTTCCATATTCTTGTTTAACATGATACACGCAAAATTCACAAGTACTTAAGTTTACAAAAGCAGTACATGGATCACCATTTTTCTTCTTTGCTTTGCATGTGCCAAAGTCTTTTGAAAATCCAAGAATCATAACACGTTGTGCACTATCAATTGACAATGAACATTCCCCATTGTTGTCTTTGCGTGAGAAAACAGATGGATTTAACACCGCAATAATCATTCCCTGTGCAGTTTTCCATAACTCTTTATACGCAGATTTGAACAGAAACAGAGACACGGTTTTAATATCACCTTTTAAATCACTTAATCGCCAAATTATATACTGTGATCCAGAATTGCTTGTTTGGACAGGTCCTTTGTTAACAATTACACCGCTGATACACCAATCTTTTGATAAATCGGCAGTATGCAAATAATTCTGCAAATATCTGATTTCAACTGGTTGCCGACCTATCATACGTTCACGTAATGTTGTACTTGAAATCAATGGTTGAATTAATCGCAATCCAAATATCGGATCTTTGAATGTATTCTCGTTCTTCTCAATAGTTTGATTTTCTTGAAACTTATTCGAGTTTGTTATAGGTTTTGGTGGCCGTAATTTTTCACTGACCTCTTTTCCAATAATAGAGTCAAGTCGGTCTGCATCCTTGCGTTTTAACATTGTATTAACGTCTCGTCCATATTCATTATATTTTCGTTCGAAAAAATTTTGCAAATCCTCTTCATCCGAAGAATCAAAAGCTTCCTCTGCTAATTTCAGTGATGAGTTTATATTTTTTCCAACAATCTGATTGATGCCGACTTCTTTGTTCGATATTTGTTGTTGCATTACAGCAGCAGCAGTTACTGCAACGTTTTCATCCAGAGTTAATTCACCTGCATCGGCAGCTGCCTGCAATAATTCGCTTAATTCATCTGAATCAGAGTCAAAATTCATTTTTTTAAAATACGCTTTTCTCGGTAAACTGTTACTACTTGTTATTTATTTAATTCACAAATAAGTGTTAACCGAATTAAATGTAAGTGTCAAATTTAGCGCCAAAGTTATGACATTTAGGTATTTTCTTTTAAATACTCTAGAGGGCAGATAGCCAGATAGAAATTGGGAAACATTTCCGATGAAAAGTGCAAATAAAATTTTCTACTTTTCTAAAATTTTAATTAATCTATATTTTGCTAGAAAAAAATTGAAATAATTTTTAAAATTATAATTAAACATTTAGGTAAATTAAAATAAAGTACGAAGTAAACTGTCAAACTCTTCCATTTTTGACATATTCCACATTGAATTATCTACTACAGTGAATGTAGTGTTATATAAAATTTCAGTAAACTTTAACCTTTATGTATAACAATACTAGGAGAGATCCATGCAAAAAACCTGCATGTTTGATACAAAAGTGTTTAAAGGGTTGGTAAAAATAATTGAATAAATGTAAAAAATAATTTTTTGAAGATTTCAATTGAAAATAAAAATTTTGCGCTGTCCGATGTAGAAAATAATTATCAAGAGTCAGCCTGCGAAGAAGTTCTGCAGTTGATGCGTGAATGCTGTCGAAAATACAAAGGAAAATCAATTTGTTGTGAAGGAATAAATATAGAGCCAACAGAAAAAGCTTTAAATTCTGCTAAATAATTTCAAACGTTAGTTTGTCATTGCCTTTTTTAAAAATCATAATGAAAATAATTGTAATCCTACTTCTCTTCATTTCTAGGCAACAGACAACTAGATGGATAAAGAAAATACTAAAACAAAAACACAAACAACTAGAACTCGTCGACAAACATATATTATTCCAAAGCGAACATTTGCGCAAAGGTACCCGCATACCACTATATGGTGCGGTACGATTACTGCCCTTTTAATCTTTTTTTCTCGTCCAATCTACGACGCATTTATTCGTGAACCAGAAATCCATGACATACCACAAGATCAACGTCGGGAAGCAATTTTAAAAGCATGGAGAATTTAAAACGAGCACGTCAACGTTTGCAAATGTATCCATCTTTCGTATCTAAATGTTCCACTTCAGCGACTACATATGCCGTCTGTGTTACTATGGATTTGAATGTGAAGCAAAATATTTGTGAAAAAGAATTTTTCGAATTTAAAAAGTGTTTGAATGAGGTTGCGAAACTCAAATAAAATAAATTATAGTAGGCGTAGACGTGAAATATAGAGAAGAATAAAATAGCAAGTGAAAAAAAACAATTTCAGTATTAATTACAATGAAAAACATCGATTTCATAAAAAATTACAAACTGGTTTCGGCAGTGTCCACCTTTTTGAAACGGAAACAATTTCAACAGCATTTATTTATAAGTTTTATGATTCGAGTTTTATTTGTTGCATATGGTGAATTACACGATAGATTTAATGCAGAAGTTCCATTTACTGATATTGATTATAAAGTGGTTACTGATGGAGCTCGTTATATTTTGAGTGAGCAATCACCATATAAACGCCATACATATCGTTATACACCATTTCTAGCTTATCTTTTAACCGGCAACATTTTTTTACACGCATCGTTTGGAAAGATTTTGTTCTCCATTTGCGATATTTTGATCGGAATATTCATTCGTCAAATTATTTTGGATGAACATTTGCACTCAATTGAAATAAATACTAATTCGTTCCTACGAAGGAACAGGAGAGAATCGTCGTATACTCCATCTTATTTAACATTGAAACATGAGGAGCAAGCAACCTTCGCATCACTCACGTGGCTCTATAATCCGATGGCTATAATTATTTCTGCGCGTGGTAATGGTGATTCAATTACTAGTGTTTTTATATTACTGTCGATTTTCACATTACAACGAAGTATTCGTCAATCAACAACGCACAGTTTAACATATGTAATGATAGCAGGAATCTTCCATGGACTAGCAATTCATTTTCGTCTTTACCCAATTGCATTCAGCCTTGCATATTATCTTTACCTTGGAGAAAATAGCATTAAATTACAAACAAAGCAACACCAACAAAATATTTTCGCTGCTATTTTTCGTTTCAACCAGAAGCAAATTCTTTTGATTTTTTCGACATTGTCTACATTGTTTGGACTGACAGTGCTATTTTATCGTAAATTTGGATATGAATTTGTTTTTGAAACGTATTTGTATCATCTACTGCGCAAAGATACACGTCATAATTTCTCATTGTACTTTTACATGAACCTTTTGAACACCAAACCAATGTTAGTTGAAAAAATTTTCACATTTTTACCGCAACTATTAATTTTAATCTCAATTAATGCATTTTTTGGAACTCATCGTAAAGCAATTGGATTTTGCATATTCTTACAATCATTTGTTGTTGTTTGTTTCAATCCGGTAGTAACTTCACAATATTTTATCTGGTATTTGGCGATATTACCGATATGTTTGAAGAATTTAAAAGCATTGAAATTAAACCAAGCATTTTCAGGCTGTTCTCTTTGGATTTTCGTTCAAGCGTTTTGGCTTTTTTCAGCGTATCTTTTGGAATTTCGTGGTTGGAATACATTTGGCGTCATATGGATGCTGGGAGCTATATTTTTTGTTGTAAATTGCTTTATAATGATACTACTTATTCGAAATTTTAATATGAATTGGGATCTCTGAAAGTTGATTTTCAAATGTAAAAATTGAATTATATTAAATAAACCGAAATTTGAATTGAAAAATCCCCAGCATTTTTACTCAAAACTATTTTTATTCATAAAGTTTTACAATATTTTTGTTGAAAATTAAGTTTGATGTAATCACGTCGTTTATACGGTTGAGGTAGTTGTTTGAAAACAACAAATAAAAGTATTTCATAACCAATGAAATATGTAGAAATCAATTAAACATATTAATGATTCATGAAAAACCATGGTTCAAAGACAAAAAAAAAATCATCTCGGGCAAATATGAAGACACATCCCTATACAATCTGTTGTATAACATAACCTATTCAAATAATTTTTTCAAAAGATTTATTTCAAATATAGAACGTACCATTTCCTCAATGCATTTTTGTCTTTAAACTAGATTGTTTTATAACTTGACTATGAATTCATTTGTTGGTGCTCTAATGAATTAACGACAACTACAAACTAAAAAAACCGATATTAATTCATATCATCAAAAAAATCATATAATTTCTTCAATAGTTCAACGATATTTTCGGTCACGATCTATACTTCGACTTCTACGGCGATTACTACTGCTGCTATACTTATGGTGACGGTCTCTTGGTGATCTTGAACGAGATTTTCTATAGATTTAAATAATATTTTTTCAATAAAATGTAAAATATTGACAAAAATTAAAAATAACAACAAAATAATTGCATTACCTGTAACGGTAATCGCGATCTCGATCGCGTTCTCGTTCCCGTTCACGTTCTCTTGATCTAGATCGATATCCACGCCTCGACTCGTATCTTTCATCATTTCGATTATATTGTCTTTCTTTACTACGATCACGACCAGTCCGTTTTCGTTCAACAACAACACTCCTTTCGTTTCGATCATGTCGCTCTTGTCGTTCATGACGTTGTTTGTCGGAATCACTTTGCACTTGATTTGCATTTGGATTAGTGAAACTAACATTATGTACACGACAATAATTGTTAATTTTTGTTTCAATTTGTTTTTGAATTGGCACCGGTATTCGGGGAAACAGTGTGCTAAACCACTCTAATTTTGTAAGCCAAAGATACAACATTTGTCCAATTGTCATCACCTGATATTTGAAAATGCAAGCAGAAAAATTATACTTGAATTTACTTGCGTTACATTTTTTCAACCATATAATAATAATATAAGAACATTTCCATGAATCTCCATTCAATTTAAACTAAAATGTGTTTAATTACCTACCTGTCCACTGCCTGCTTTCACATCAATTTCTTCTTCATCTTGCAAATAATCTTCATACCTAAGTGGAAACAACAAAAGAAAATAAAATTAAATATTGTAAATATTTTTAAATATATTCTATATCATAAATACCAATCAAATAAATCGCCTGGTGGTTGAGTGTATCTAACATACATGAAACCCAATGCTCGAATATACGGAGAATCAGTATGTGACATTAATCCGTTTACTTGTTTTCTAGTTAAACGCAACGTGTACAGTTTATACAATAAACAAAAGCAAGTTGAAACAATGCCACCCGCACCAACTCCTCTAACCTATCGAAATTGTAACATAACAATAATATAATTTCCGTAATAAACATCTGGCTTTAACTCAATAACTGTAGTTAGAGCTTCTGAAACATTACCTACCCCGCCACACATGCCAGTTTGACCAGATGTTTTTCGACTTCCACGTTCCTATTAGGGAAAAAATAGTAATTAATTACTAATAACAGAAAAATTGTTTATGGTAAATAACCCATTAACTCTTACCCATGGTTCTAGGTGCTTCACTTGATAATAAATTTCATCAATAACCTCATGATATGTTTTCAGTTTGAAGAGTGTGACTTTAAAATAACTAGAGCTCTGGATGTTTGTCAGAATAAGTGGATTCAAATTCATTGTCGATTCATTGCCGTGAATTGGTAAGTTGTTGCTTTGTTTCTTTGTGTGCCCCTTTTGCTGTCCATATTCTGAAATTATTAACTTATTTATAGAACTACTGAAACATAGTTTCAAATGAAAAATTATCCAATAAAAAAAGCGAAATTACTGTCACATGCAACCAATTGTGGGAAAATCGTTTACAATGCTTCGGTAAACATCTCAGTTGAACAATCAATAAAGAAAAACATATTTTATGCTTTTTTAGTAAATTCATCTAAAATTCCCATCACTTAATAAAGATTAAATGTCGTTGAAACTTTGAAAAAATGTTTGATTTTAACCATGAAAACAACTTGTTGATATTGTTAAAAATTCTTTATGAGCAAAATTGAAAGAAGCATTTCTGTCTGATGTTATCGTTCGCAAAAGTTTTTCTGCTCACCTGATTGCTCCATCTTGCAATTCTTCTGTTTATTTTCTGTACTCGATTTTTTAACCTTTGTATTATCCTTCCTTTTTTTGTTTTTATATTTTTTAAACGTTACTTTGATATTTAAATTTGGATAATTGATGAAACACCGAATAAAAGTAAAATTTTATGGCCGAAACGATTTTAAACACTATTGAATGTTACAACTTTTAGCTTTGCTACTAACCAATAAAAAAATAAAATGGCGTTTACTACCTATGCGGTTTTTTAATAGGCCTTTATTGACATATTAAAGTACTATTTAGATGTACCATTGGAAAATAATATTTTTCATATTACTGAGGGAAATTACTAACGACAAAAATGGAATCGTAATAATATTTCAATACAATTTATCTACTCAAATATTTATCGGTAAAATATATTTCAACATTAATTTTTCTACCGATGGTATTGATGGTTGATCAACTGTCTTTAATTTTGACATGAAAATATATGACACGAATACATGTTTATTTGTCTCCCTATCAAGTGAAAATAAGCACTAATACATGCAAATTGACAAGACAAGTGAAGAGAAAAGAAACATAACGCACGTAAAGAAGAAGTCAATAAGAAAAAGAACATCTAAAAACGACAGTGAAGAACAGAAACTACCGAAAGAAATTAGCGTACACACACGCATTAAGAAGTGAATTTGTACGCTATATGATGCAGATGCATTTTTTAAAATAAGATATTATCCCTTCATGCAAAGAGAACAAATAATTGAATAAAATAAAATTTGTGAAAAGCGTTTGATAATCAAATATTTAACTCAAAGTAAAGTGCTAAAATCTTTGTACCAACTACGATTTAATGAGAATCCGAATCATTGGAAAGAACTATAGTTTATGTAAAGAAAAAAAAAATGTCATCACCATCCGATGACATTGAGGACCTAATTAAAAATCTAAAGAACATTGAATCTGTGATTAGTGTTACAAGTAAAAATATTGATGCATTAAATGCAATGTTTGCCGACAGAGAAGATCCCCCACCCATCTATATTTTAGGTATTGTAAATGTTCAGTACTTTAGTTCATACAAAGTAAATATTAATTGTAATATAATCTTTCAAATTCACATAGAGTACCAGGAACTAACTGCTAGATTGCATGAGCTTGAGAAGAAAAGACTCGAGCTGTTGGAAAAAATAAAGCAACATCAATCATCTGAACCACCGGAAGGAAATCTTGAGGTAATATAAAAGGAATCTAATCTAATTATAAATTAGATGAATGCAATTTCCGAGAATCATAGGATTTTGGTGAGGTAATCAAATGACTGCAGCCAAGTTCAATTACAAATAAAAAAAACAAAAGCAAAAGTTACAGGCATAAGACATAATAAGTCAATGTTATGAATACTTGATGTTCATATTTTCCTTTTTTCCTTCTTCAATGGCATAATGACTCAAATATAAAATAGATAATTATCAAGAGTTAACAGCAACAGTTCTGATTTGTTAAAATCGATTACGTACTTATTGTTTGGCAGACAAACCATATACCATACATATACACACATGTATTCACACACTAAAAATATATATATTGATTGACGCTTTGATCTTCGATGCAGTGTAAACAAATCACACGATTCAAACTAATATATGTGTATGTGCAATGCATATGTAGTTTTACAAGGAGAAAAAGGAATTGAAACGCATAAATGAAGATCTTCTAATTTTTTTTAATTATCAAGTTTACCTTCACTGTATCCTTGAAAATAACATTTTTAGTTGTTTCGAAGAATTCTTATTTCCCAATTTAATATTGAAATCATGGGACTCTTTTAAACACCTTTTTTCGATGCTCACGAATATTCTAAGGCATTCAATTAAACATCATCTTTTAGATCCGAAATGTAGAAACGTTAAATAGGCAGCCAAAGATATTTCTGCGGGCATATTTGCCAAATAACCAAAGAACATCGGTTCAAGTAATTCCAGGACTCCAATTACGGGATGCGTTGAGCAAAGCATTAAAACGGCGTAACTTAACGTGCGAAATGTGTGAAGTAACAACAGTCAGCCGAGATAAGCCAATTCATTGGGACACCGAAATTAACTTAATACCTTCTGAAGAAGTTTATGTTAATGTGAATGCTAAATTCCCAGTTATGACACACATCTCTCATCAGGTAAAGTTTACTATTTTAATTAAAAATATATAAATCTATAAATCATGCATTTTCAATGTTTCCCCAGTTTGTACGAAAAACCTTCTTTTCGTTAGCATTTTGTGAATGTTGTCGCCGTCTCCTATTCACTGGATTCTACTGTACACAGTGCAATTATAGATTCCATCAACGATGCGCTGATAAAGTTCCACGCTTGTGTCATCAAATACCATTTGATAACAATTATTATCAAACACTATTAGCTCAATCTCCAGACTGTGGTATTCAAAATAATAATGGACTATCCAGCAAACATTTAGGTAACAATTTTTATTTAAATTCAGCGTTAAGATAAGTAATATTTTTACTCATTTCTGTGGATAAATTGATCGTATTTTCTAAAGAGGATTAAAATCAGATGATATGTAACTGTAATCCATCTAGGGGGTGGACACTCATGAAAGGAACATGAGGTTCATGTTCGAGAATGGTTTCACTTTTATTTTAAAGTTCGTTCATGTTCGGTTCATATTGTTGATGTTCTTTCGAATTCAAGTTCAGTTTGTTCATAATGTTCAAGTTCGGTTCATGTTCGTTCGAATATTATTCAATTAACTAAACCCAATTGAACTGTTTATGAGTATAACAATTAAGTTTAGCGTTAAAGTAAATAATGAAAGTGAAACTGTGATTGAGAACTAGCCATTGTGAAAGAAGGAAAATGTAACAACATCAAAGCGGTGAAACCCAAGGCACGTAGTACCTACTACGTGCCAATTTGTACCTGCCAACTTCGGAGTCCGAAGACAGATTGTTGTGCCTACCGAAAGCACATTAGAACGCGTAGTAACCACTACGTGCCATGCGTTCCACTGCTTCGAACAACATTGAATTGTTTTTTTTTTTCATGCCTCACAACCAAAGTATCTGGTGAGCATAATTGTAACGAGCAGGAACAAATCGAACTTATTCGGAAACATTTTTTGTTCATATTCGTTCAAGTTCTGTTCAAGTTGTTCAGAATTGAAAATTACCCGTTCATGTTCCTTCATGTTCGGTTAAAGTTCTAGCGAACTCGAACAAAGATGAACAGTTCGGTTCAGTGGGCAGCATAATTGAACTGTTCAATGAACCATGAATCCAAACAACAAAAATGTGAATTTTATGAATTCTGTGATTTTTATGAATTCTATGAAGTCTGTGAATTCCACCATTCTTGCGATATTTAAACTATTGATTTAGTATTATTTCATTGTGCTATCTTGTTTTTGTGCGGACATTTTTCGCATGTAGTATAGGCATTTGATGCTGTTTAATGTAAATAGTGCCATCGACGGAAACAATTTCGCGTTTTTTCAACAGGAGGGTAATGCGTTAGTACGAATTGTTTTAGAGCTATCGTGAGCCAAATGAAACGCAACAAGATCATCAACATCTTTGAGAATGAGTTTCAATCTGATGCCGAAATCTAATATCAAGGAATTGTCGAAGTCGAAAACGGAAATGATGTACATTAAAAGACTGAACAGGTGGAATTGAACAAAGGAGAAAAAAAGAAAGCAATTTTACATTGACATCTTTGTGTAATTGGTTGGCCCGGTGACATCAACATGGAAACGTTTATCACAAAGGAGGAAAAATGGTTTGAATCGATTTGGTTGTTCAATCCAAAAAAAGCCCAAGTAGTTTTGAATATTGTTCATAAATTTTAAAGGGGGTAATTTTTCGAATTGATCATCAGGGGGTAATATATCCCTCGGACCCCTGTGGCGAAATCTATGGTGAGGAATGATTTTCAATATCTACAAAATCAAACAAATTTGGAAAAAGAAAGCCTCTCATAGCCAAATTCTTACGAATAGCGCTTCGGTATCGATTTTGTATGATTTGCCAATGAAATCAACTGAGGAAATACAAGATCATCTGGAAAACTATAAGCATGTTCTCGCTATCGATCCAGGCATGAAAATTTGGTTGGCTGAAGTACGACAGACATTCATGATAGTCTTCGAAATATTATTCTTCACAAAAATCGCGGAATATTAAAATACTTCGATTCAAAAGATTCTTTGGAACGAAAACACACAATAAAAATGCAACTTAATTTTTTTACCAGGAAAATTACAATACCCAGTTATCGATAATATTGGGAACTCATTCTAACAATTCCAACAATAGCATAGTATTAAAAAACCGACAAAAATTAACAATTAAGTTGAACCCAGCAAGTCTTGCAAATGTTACATTTGAAATGTAAATTGTAAGCAGGGCAGCAGAGAAATAAATGTTTCTGGTCTAAGGTTAAGAACATCCATAATGGTGGTAAAAAACAAGCACCGGGTATTGTATTAGATAAGGCAGGGGAGTTAGTGATTGGTAGGAAGAATGTATTGAAATGTTGGAGAGAATATTTTGAGGAACTTTTGATTGTTGTAAGTGAAATCGAAGTGGAGGAAATAGGCATAGGAGAGATAGAGCTGGCGGTTAGGAAATTAAGTTGGGGTAAAGCAGCGGGAGTGGATGAGATTAGGAACGAATATTTAATTTATAGTGGTTCAGTGGGGATTCGATGGTTACATAGGTTGTTCAATCTAGCGTAGAATTCATCAGTTGTCCCGAAGGAATGGGGGGTGAAGTTCTCTCACCACTCCATCAACGCTCTTGGATGAAAACCAATCAGGCTTCAGGCTCATGCACGGATATCAAGATCAAATTTTTTGCATGAGACAACTAATAGAGAAGTTCCATGAGAGAAACAAGGAAATGTATGTATGTTTTGTCGCTTTACAAAAAGCGTATGATTGTATACCGAGAGCCAATTTGTGGTCAGTTTTGTGTGAATACAGAGTGAATGGTTTTCTTTTGGGGGCAATTAAGAGTTTGTATAAATGCTGTGAAGCCGCTGTGAGAGTGGATGGTGAATTGAGTGAATGGTTTGAAGTGCGTCAATTTTAAATTAAGTCAGCTAATCTGAGGTGTAACGTAGTTTTAGGGGGAAATATTATCTATGCCCTTGCATATGCAGATGACCTAGTATTGTTTGGCGGCTCAGAACAGGAGCTACAAAACAGTATTAACGATTTAGAAAGCAAGTGAATTGTCTGTTGAATGGGAGTGTGCTTGAACAGGTGTCTCAATTCAAGTATTTAGGCTGCATCTTCTCTGAAGACGGCAAGCTGGATAAGGAATTTGAACATAGCAGAGTGAATGGTAATAAAGTTGTTACTCAACTTTAGTCACATGTTTTTAATAAGCGAGAGTTGAGTAAAGAAACGAAGTTGATGATTCATGGGTCAATCTTCAGACCAACTATCACGTATGGTAGCGAGAGCTGGGTCGACTCAAACAATTTAATTCATGGTTTGGAAGTGGCTGATATGAAGGTTTTGCGTATGATTTCGGGAGTGTCACATAGAGACCAATGAGCGAATAGAATTAGAAATGAGAAAGTGCGTGTGGATTTGAATGTGGATTCGGTTGATGAGGTAGCAAGAAAGTCGAGATTAAGATGGTTTGGGCATGTACAACTTATGAATGAGTATCGTTTACCAAAGTTAATTTTGAATGCTGAAGTGAATGCACCGAGAGTTAGAGGTAGACCGCGGAGGCGATATTTGGATTCGGTTAAGAACGATTTGAGCGAAAGGGGGTATGATTGGAATGGGGAAACTCAAAACCTGGCTCTCAATAGGGTTTGCTGGAGAAGAATTGTTAAGGGGCTGCCATTACAAAACAGACCAGACGCTGAGGGGCAATAATAGTCTTTAAATGATTGTTGTTGTTGTTGTTGTTGTTAAAATGTAAAATTTATTCAATCAGTCTGGAATTATTAATTCTACTCAATGGTTACTATTAATATTAATAATTTGTGTGGTGTACACAGTTTTTTTTAGAGGACATTCAGATTAGAAGTGGGAATGAGTGAAACTACGATCAATTCCATCTTTTAGCTTTCATTTAGCAATCATCGTCGCACATATTCAAAGTATTATTGTGATTTTTTTTTTTTTAATTTTCTTTCGTTTCATGCACTTGGAACCTTGGACATATACCTAAATCTGCTGTATTTTCGTTACTAATTGTTACTTCTTATAGGATTAGGATATCAAGAAAGGTCAGAAATGTAACTTGTTGTGCTTTGTAATAATTTGCTAATAATAATATCTAATTGTTTCCATTTCAGACATCCCCGATCATTAAATCAACAAGATCGATCAAATTCAGCACCCAATGTTTGTATTAATAGTGTAAAATTACATACTGATCAATCGCGACTTCTGCAATTAATCAAACCAATGGATTTTGTAAGTTTTTTTTAGTATGAAATGAAATTACAATATTATATTTATTATTGTTTTTTTCATATTGTTTTTTTTATCCATTGTATCTAAATATGAAAGATAGTTTGAATTTTGACAATCCATACAAAACAAATTCAATTTACAGAGTCAAACAAGTCAAGAACATTCACATTCAACACAAGCCTCACCTACAAATACACTCAAGCATGTTAAACGCCAACGTGCGCGTTCAGCCGACGAAAGCAATAAAAATTTATTGTCTCCACGTGAACAAAGACCAACAGATGAGAATTGGGTAAAAAATATGTAGCAAACAATTCAGCCTATTACTTTTCCATTATCTTACTTCATTATTAGATTGATATTAGTTTATGTTTGTGATTATTGATAGTCAATTCTTATTTGTATTTATCTTATGTTTATTTGATTTGTAGAATATTCAAGCTGAGGAGATTTTAATGGGGCCGCGCATAGGTTCTGGTTCATTTGGAACGGTGTATCGTGCCCATTGGCATGGACCTGTCGCAGTAAAAATTTTGAAAGTTAAAACACCAAGTCCCGCTCATTTGCAAGCATTTAAAAATGAAGTGGCTATGTTGAAAAAGACTCGCCACTGTAATATTTTATTATTTATGGGTTGCGTGAGTAAACCTTCTCTAGCAATAGTGACACAATGGTGTGACGGCAGTACACTCTTCAAGCACATTCATGTTAATGAGATACGTTTTGAACTAAATACATTAATCGACATTGCCCGTCAAGTAGCACAAGGAATGGATTACTTACACGCAAAAAATATCATTCATCGTGATCTTAAGTCATATAATATTTTTTTGCATGAAGATTTATCTGTGAAAATCGGTGATTTCGGACTTGCAACCGCTAAAGCTCGATGGTCTGGAGAACAGCAATCGGAATATCCAACAGGAAGTTTAATTTGGTAAATGAATTATACCGACGATATTTTTGAATTTTAAAATTAATTGTTGCATTTCAATTGATAGGATGGCACCAGAGGTAATACGAATGAGAGAAAAAAATCCATATTCCTTTCAAAGCGATGTTTATGCATTTGGTATTGTAATGTATGAATTGTTAACTCTGCAACTGCCATATAACCATATAAATAATAAAGATGAGATTTTACTAAAAGTTGGCCGAGGTGTTCTGAGACCAGATTTGGCAAAAGTTCGATCAGACTGTCCTCAAGCATTGAAACGTTTAACAGAAGACTGCGTAAAATTAAATCGCGATGAGAGGCCATTATTCCGTTTGATCTTAAATAGTTTAGAAACAATGTTAAGAACTTTACCAAAAATTCACCGAAGTGCCAGCGAACCAACGTTGCAAACTCAATTACACAGTGATGAATTTTTATACAGTTGTTCCAGTCCAAAGACTCCAGTTAATTTCACTTGTTTTCAATATCTTGGTGGCGCTATGTAAATTTATAAGAGTTTTCAAAATTGATGCAAGACAGAATGATATTTGACAAAAAAACAACTAAGAACACATTTAATATAAATTAAATGTAAAATATTTCTTTTTTCCTTAAATTTTTTCATTAAATTTAAATTATAACGAAATTTGTTCAATTATGCCCACTGAATTCGGTTTTATATTTTAAAACTGTCAGATGTATATGTTTTAATTTTATTTATCTATGTGTAACTTTCTATTCATGTAAATAAATCAAAACCTAATTTCATAAATAATTTGAAATAGGAAATAAAGCTTAAATTTAAACAACTGATAATTTTCGTATTATTTAAAAAAGAAAGCTAGAACAAAAACAAAAAACAAAAAACAAAAAAATAAATGAAAATCATATTTACAACACAAAACATATTTTAATTGAATTGCATTTTCTCTATTGTGAATTTGAATAAAAACCTACTCATTGGTTGAAAAGGCTATTCAAGTGAACGTTTTCTAAATTCAAAATCCTTTGCTTAAATGAATAAACGTTCTAAATGTATTCTATCGCCGTTCTTTTCTATATCTCATTTAGCCATTTTATCGTATGTTTTGTTGCGCTATATTTATGTTGCGCATGAGTTATATACAATAAATAATGCACAGCATAATTTCATATCGATGAACTTACTCGTAGTTCGGCATGCATTTTTGTATTCATTGGCACAATACAAATACAAATACATATACATATAAATATAGCGTATAAGTACATGTTGTGCGGCAACGCATAAGGTATGCTATATTTGTCACGCTTTCTGTATTATTTGAAGCCTCTATATGTGATAGAGACAACAATCCATGTTGAATGTGTGCGCATCATACCACAGCGTTTACAGAAATCAAAGTATAGCATCGCTGTCGTATTCGTATCTCGAAAGAGAACAAAAAGAAAAAAAAAACAACAAGAAACCAGAACTTGTAGAAATTTTTTTGGTACAAGCGATAGAAGACAGCCGCCATTTAACTACGGCTATCGAAATAGATTTGTTGTATATTTGCTCAGTTGTTGACTCTATCTTTTAAAGGCCTGTATAATATTTTTCCTAATTTTTGAAAATTATTATAAACAATTATTTCGGATGGTGGACTAGTTTTTGTGTTTTTTAGTGTGCAAATTGAATACAAAGTGTATACGAAATAGTGTTCCGTTGAATAATCGTAGGGTAGACATTTTCCTTCTTTCTATACTAAGAGTGCTGCTGCTGCTGCTGTAAGTGTGTGAATATAAAGAGTTTTTTTTTTCTTCTTTCTTGCTTATTTCTGAACATATTAAATATCTCACAGGTATATTTTGTACATATAGCGTTTGCAGTCTCCATTTTGAAAATCGACTCCAAAAAATATTCCACATTTTCTTCATTGCTTTAAAAATATTTCATATTAAATTAACAGTTTTTGTTCAGAAAAATGTTCATTTAAAACACAGAGCAACATTTATATTCAAAAGATTTGTTTTCGTTTTTGAGCCACACTGTATATATAAATATGTATATACTGTGTTTTGATTGACAGATGATGGATTGTCAGTTTAGTTATGTCTACAAAATATTAGTTTAAATAAATCAAATAATCGATTTATAAGATAATTGTTTCAAATTGTGTGTGGTAAAGTTTTCATTCAATATTAACATTTGAGAAAATGTCCTTGAAGTTTTGTTAGGAAAAACACAATAACAATCTTAATAATAATTTTTAGAACTAAGCATCAGAAATTTTGCAAAAGTGTAAAATGTGTAGAAAATACAAGAAATAAGTAGTGAAAACGAAATATAAGATATATTGCCTTTCCCTTTTCCCGTGTATTGAATTTTCTTCGTTCTTTGTTTTGTTTTGTTCAATTCTATACCCCGCTGAGTTTGGTTTATTTTTTCTATTATTCTGAACTCTGAAATCACTCAAAGCATGCAAGACAAAGTCACAAAAAACATAAATGGTGTGATTTCTTTTACAGATCTTTACTTCAAAAGAAATAAATTGCAAAGAAAGCAATTTCTCTATTAAAATGGATGATCCAAACCGTATGATGGCTCATGCTGGCATGATGGCACCGCAAAACTACGGAATGCCAAATCCAAATGATGGTTCGCAAGGCGGTGAAAATGAAAATCATGGTCGGAAGCAAGATATCGGTGAAATATTGCAACAAATAATGAACATCACCGAGCAATCATTAGATGAAGCGCAAGCTCGAAAACATACTTTGAATTGTCACCGAATGAAACAAGCGTTGTTTGTGGTGCTATGTGAAGTAAAAGACAAAGCCGGTAACTAAACCACTTTTATTGAACATTCTGTATATTTTGAAATTGATCATGGCTGATTAGTATTTGTGTTAAAACACATAAACGTCCTCATATTTTGATCTGTTAAGTATATTAATGTTTAAACAAAAATTTCAGTTCTATCACTTCGTAATACACAAGAAGAAGAACCACCAGACCCACAAATTTTGCGTTTGGACAACATGTTAATTGCTGAAGGAGTTGCTGGCCCTGAAAAGGGTGGCGGTGCGAATGCTGCTGCTTCAGCAGCTGCAGCGAGTCAAGGATCCTCATTATCTTTAGATGGAGCTGATAATGCAATTGAACATTCAGACTACCGTGCAAAGTTGGCACAAATTCGACTGATTTACCATCAAGAATTGGAAAAATATGAACAAGCGTGCAATGAATTTACTACGCACGTTATGAACTTACTTCGTGAACAAAGTCGCACCAGGTATGAATTAGAGTTTAAATTCTATTTAATGTTATGTATTATTAACCGAATTATTTTCCTTATTAGACCAATCACTCCAAAAGAAATTGAGCGCATGGTGCAAATTATTCACAAAAAATTCGGTTCCATTCAAATGCAGTTGAAACAATCTACATGTGAAGCTGTCATGATACTACGCTCTCGGTTTTTGGATGCACGTCGAAAACGACGAAATTTCAGCAAACAAGCATCAGAAATTCTGAATGAATATTTCTACAGTCACTTAAGCAATCCATATCCTTCCGAAGAGGCGAAAGAAGATCTGGCACGAAAATGTGGAATTACGGTGAGCAATGATTTTTTAATTTTCTCATATCATACATGTCTTCTCATATTATCAACTCATGAACATTTCATCAGTCGATATTTCATTGGAAGCTTTTTATAAAGCCATTTTGCTTTGAAATATTTAATCGTTGTGTTATATCGGATATTGAATATAAATTATTCGGGAATCGTTTATTTGTGTGCGTTTTTTATTAAATTTCTATTCGTGTTATTATAATTCATATTGATTTGGAAAGTTTATAAAATGAATAAAAAACGGCATTTGTTCATTTTGAAATACAATTCTATCTAATTTAAATAAATTTCAATTTTTTTCAAAACAAAAATAAGAGAAATTATATACAGTGTGTCATTATATAAAATTAAATTTAATTTGTGCTTGCATCATTTAATAATAGCATATAAACTTAATTTAAATACAAATGTCTTTAATTAAACAATGTCTGTGATCACTTAAAAATTCAATTTTTTATATAAATATATATTATATGTATATATCCTCGAGAAAAGATGATAAATAACTATATATGTATATATTTATTGTGTAATCGTTTTTGTGCAATGTGTTACCAGATGGTATAGTTTTTTCAAATCACAAATGAACTTGTGAACGTGGGGTATGTGCAATTTTCTTTACTTTTGTTTTCTTATACGTAGATAATATAGTCAAAACTAATTTTTTACTTTAACTCTTTTTCAATCTATCGAATAAAATAAACACAGCATTCGAAATCAATTGACGAAAGTGTCATTTATACATTGCTTTTGTAGAAAACAAAAGAACAAATGAGGAAATGTGCACAACCCACATTGCAATAAAATATCAACGCAAACACATTCATTCGAAATCCATAGTTACCTACTTCAAAACTGTGCTTTATTTTCTTTAATTGCATTGGATTGAGTTCATTATAACAACAGTTCATTTCATGTGCATTCATTTTCCATAGTAAACATCAAATACAATTTCACTTAAAATATTCTAATAGGTTTCACAAGTATCAAACTGGTTTGGCAATAAGCGTATTCGTTATAAGAAAAATATTGGCAAAGCCCAGGAAGAAGCAAATTTATATGCTGCCAAAAAAGCAGCTGGAGCATCTCCGTATTCTATCGGTGGGCCTCCCAGTGGAGCAGGTACACATTTGTTGAACATATCACATTCATTTGATGATTTTGTTAAAGTGCAAATTATGCTTAATTAGCTACACCAATGATGTCTCCAGCACCTACACAAGATTCTATGGGATATTCACTGGGTTCTGGATATGATCCACAGCAAACATATGACGGCAGCATGGGATATGATCCAAGTTTGCATCAAGATCTCAGTCCATGAGGTTGAACCTCTTATCCAATTCAACTGAGAATGCAGAAATCGCGCTCTAAACACATATAAATATATATCCATTAAAGAAATAATCAAATTTCCTTTACTGAACCAAAAACAATACGTAAAATTAAAAAATCCTTGACTTTTTATGAAATTGAATTAAGTATCAACAAAACTTTTATTTAGCGAATTTTGCAAACCAAGTTTTGTTTCTTTTTTTTTTTAAATCAGTACGATTTCCATGTTGAATGCAAAACAAAATATTTATTTTCGTTAATTCTATTCTTTTAAATAAAGAATTCAATGTTTCTCAAGTCAAATCAATATTATTATTATTCATGGCGCATATTTTTGCATCTCAGACAAAAACTACGGATGGATGTTTAGACAAACTATTCGAAGGGAAAATTATTGTATACAAGTATCCAATTATACGTAAAAAAAACAACTGAAAATAATTAATATAATTATTGAAAAATATTGAAATAATTAAATAAATTAAAGCGAATAGTAATGAACTTCAGAATATTTGATAAGACAAGTCTAATTGTGCTTATTGAAGCAATATATAGTTTATGTTATAAACCATGAACTCTAATAAATTATACGAGATTGGTGAATTTTTTTTTATAAAAACTTAATATTCATTAATTCTCTCGAAACCAACTTCCTTCTGATTATACGATGTGTAAAAACAGTATACGAATTCTTGGAAATATTTGAAATATGATAGAAAAAAAAACAACAAAATAAAATTAATCACAAATCTATTCATTATGTTCAGTTGCTCAAATTACATATAATATTCGGAATAAATAATGTAATAATTAATCGAAGAGTGTGCGCACGCTATCTACTATAATCTATGATTGTGCGCAATCATATATTTCTTTTTACATATTGTTGAAAAGTATACATTCGCATTGTGAATCATTTATCTGAATACTTTCTATATATAAATCTCCAAAAACGAATCCTCTTCAAACTTCATTTAAGTGAGGAAACGTAAATAAGACTTCTCAATTTTTTATTGATTGAATATAATTTGGAAAAATAAATGAAAAAGTTATCGGCTTTATGCACTAGTGGGTGTTTGTTTGTGTTGCTAATTCCGAAAGAGGAAAATTTGTATACCAGCAATTTAGTATCTGAATTTAAGTATGTTTAACAAATAAAATTGATAAATATTTATATATGATGTAAAGAAAAAAAGAAAAACCCATACGATTTGATTGCGATTGCAATTAAAATGAATATTTCAACATTAGTAGCTCAATATAATGAGTTACTCAAGAGAATAACATCATCATACTACAAAACATGAGCAATTAAAATATTAAAATGAGTAATAAATAAAGGAATGCAAGATTCAGAATCAGACTCAGACTCATTTGAAAATATTTTGGGTTCAACAATTTTTCTTTGGAATTCCATGTATACGATATTTCGTACTTAGAAATTCAATATTCATAAATTGTAAGGAGTTTTATTTAAAAGAAAAATTGGAAAAATCAACAATAAAATCTCTATTCTAATAAATAGAAATATTATGATCTCGTACTTCATTCGATATTTTTATAAGATCTATTTAAAACATATCCATAGACAAAATATAAATTTATTCGTTTTGTTTTTTTTTCCTCACTTTTAGGTGTCTCAGATTTGTAACTGGTTCGGTAATAAACGCATTCGGTATAAGAAGAATATTGGAAAAGCACAAGAAGAAGCAAATATGTATGCTGCCAAAAAAGCAGCCAGCGCATCACCATTCTCAATGCATCCATCCTCTTCGGGAGCTTCAACACCAATAATGTCACCAGGTACCGAATTCCTTTCACTCCTCAAAAATTTTCTCACTTGTCTTAAATTACTTTTCCATACACAACGTACAGAAAAAACTATTTTATGTGATATTTTCATTTTGAAATTTGTAAACTCAATGGAATTAACGATAATTTTTGCAAGTAATTTCAAATAGTAAATTTTTTCCCATGTAACTAAAAAAACTTTCATAAAAAATTACACATAAAATTCCTACAATTGGCGCAAACAATAGAAATAATTCAATATATTCTCACATGTGGAATGAAACAAGTGTGAAAAATTGCATCTAATATTCCAAACTCTTCCACAGGGCAAGATCCAATGGGTTATGGATTGTCAAACTATGACCAACAAGGCTATGATGTAAACAATATGGGATACAGCCATAACAGCCCATAAAAAATTCATATGAGGAATGGTAACAAATATTCATTCAGTAACGTACTGAATCTTACCATCAATTTCGCGTTTATTAAGTTCAAATCAATATTTAGCATATTGGAATTTAGTCAGGTCGCAATTAGTAATTATTTTGTGGTGAAATGGTTTATATTTATATTTTAATAGATTATTTCGTGTCTTTCCAGTTTTCATTATTTTTTATTTTACAAAATACAATTCTTAAAATTATTCGTTACAATGTTTTAGTTTTTTTATCTCCTCAATTTAGACCATTTTATTAAATTAAAATTGAAACAAGTATACGATATTTCATAACCATCCGCTTTATTAGTGTTGTGAGTGTTCACGTTTGCATTCTACAGTAATATTTGTATAGTCATTTTCATTAAGATCTGTTACACTACAGTGCTTTAAAAAATTACGCAAATACTTAATTGTATAAAGTATTAAAAGCGGCACATATCTTAATGGTCCAATTATAACTATATTTTGGACTCGTGTTACATTTCCATTTGGAAATCAAACATTGCAACAAATGTTGCTGTTATTTCTTTTATGTCAACTAATTCTTTGATGTTGTTATTGCTTTCTTTGTCTCTTTGTTGCTGTATTTGTATTGCGTTCGATTATTTTCCGCTTTCTCGTGCTGTTTGTCTCATTCGCATCTTCATTATGAGTAGTTTCATTGCTAGTTTTTGCTTTTGGTGGTGGTCTTCGCAGCGATTCAGCAATTTCGAATATTTTCAATACACACATGCTTGCAAAAAAAAAATTTAATGAACAATTATAAAAACAAAAGAATTGAAGAAAATTCTGCAAAAAGAATTCAAAATGTACAATTATGAAAAGAAGTGCATTTTCCATCATTACCTTTATAAAGAATGGCACATCCTGCACAAAAATCACGATGCCATGAAATATTTTTGAAAATTCGATGAGTTCTGGTCGAAGCGTCGAACTTTCGGCAATGAGAGTTGATTTTCTTGGCGTTCATTTTGTTGTTGACGTTGTTTTATTAATGCACGTGCATTTTTATTGCTGATGACTACTTTTGCTGCTTCCATATCACGATGACTTCTTTTACAATTGACGCACAATTTATTTCGACTATCTTTCTTGTTTAACGCTACTTTTCCTTCTCGATGAATTTCTTCAAAAGGTTGTAAACATTTGCCGCATACTTGGGATGTTTTAAATTCTTCCACAAACATTACATCTGTATTTCATTTCTTTTTCAATGCGACGGCTAATTTTCTGGTCCCTGGACATCGTCGTTGTTTTTCAATTGTAGAGTTAGATGACAAATTTCACAATTTTGTCTATTGTTTCCTGCTTGGCGAAATGTGCATCGAGATCAAGTTTTGCAACTCTGTTGAACAATTACAATTTATCATTTGAAACATAATCGGAATTATTTGTGTTTTGAAGCACAATCGAAAGTATTTATTATTTGAAATACAATTTCAAATCTTACCTTTTATCACACCATGTATCAATTCCGTCTTTCATTAATTTTAGGCGATGTTGAATATAGTGCATCCATCCATTTTTGGTGTTTGGTGAATCTTCGAATTCTTTTGTCAGTGATTTCAATCTTTTTTGCCGTTTCTTGTCACCAATCATATGATAATATTCTTTAGAAGATATTTTTAATAAATCCTCTGTTTCTTCTTCTGAATTTATAATAACACCACCTAACCAACATTTCATGCCAGGATCAAGTCCAATTTTTCGATTGTATTTATTATCCGTTATTTTTTTCTTCATGTTATCAATACAAATGTCTTTTTTCATCACTAAACGCTTTCTGTTTACATTTTTGTATTGAAGACAAGCTGCTTCACCATCACTAACAAAACTAAAGTCGTATTGTTTTTGTTTCCTACATGCACTTAATATTTTTTTTTCATTGATAAATTCTCGCCAATACCACGTCCAATCATTTACCACGTCCTTTGGGTTTTCGAAATTCACTTGGTTCAATATTTGCTTCTAATTTTGAATTTAATTTACTTTCTCTCTTTGGACAAAGGTTCAATTGCACTAAAAGATTGTCAAATGTATCTTCTTCATATCTGTTGAATTTTCTTTTGTGTGTGATTTTTGGAATTAATGTAAAAGTTTTCAATGGTTCGACTTTTTTTATATCATTGTTGATTTCATTTAGTTCTTTTGATAACTTTAATTGTTTGTTCACTTTTTTTAAATCGTTTATTTCTTTTTTATTTAATTTGTCCTCTTTATTTTTCTTTAAATATAATTCTTTCAACGTTTTTTCATTCGCTTTCAATTTTTTGGTCTCTGATTTCAATCAATTCATTATATTTTTCTTTATTTTGTTCATTTTTTTCACTTATTTTGATTTGAATTTTACGGAAAATGTAAACACACGAAAACAAATTTTTTTTCTAATAAATCTGTGAAAAATCCGCGAGAAATCTTTATTTTCAATTTTTCTTGTATGATGTCGATGCCCGGAATTGTTTTTTTTAACTCTTGGTGCTGCTGAACTATTGACTTTTTTTCAAACATGTATTTCAATGTATGATTAATGTATTTTGTTTTTGCTTTTTTTATTCCATTTAATTCACAAATGTTGAAAAAAAAAATGGTTTCATTCGTTTTTGCGCGTGAATTTCTATATTATTTGAAAGACTAGTTGAATAAGTTTTGCAAAGATATTTTAATGTATTTCCGTAATTATCTCCCGATGGTTTTTCAATATTATTCACTTTCATAAGATCGTCGAATTCACTCAGCATCATATTTCTGGAGTCATTATTTTTAAGTTGGCGTTTATTATTTACATTTTTAATTTCACTGACTGCAAAATAACAATTCTCAATCACATTTTTAAAGTTTTGTTTGAAAAAATCAAAATTGTCTCCTTTCACATTTTTATTGACATGGAATAAGAAAAGCAGATACGCCAAAATTGAAATTTTTGTTGAATTTATACTTCGCTTTGTAATTGCTTCTTTTAATTCAGTGAAATTTTCTCCAAACAACACAGAGTTCAATGTTCTCTTGAGAATAGTAAGTTCACTTTTTTCCAACTTTTACGTCTTTTTCCATTTTGCTCTTTTGAACTACTCTTACCGAACAGCAAAACCAAACTGATTCCAAATTTTGAGGGAGTAACGATCTCAACCTCCAAATGCAACAAATTCTGATAAACATTTTGTTTATCTCCGAATTGTTCAACCACAATAATTCCATTTTCAAATAATTCACACAAAAAACATTTGGGGTATGTTCATGATATTCATTGGTAACAATATATGTTTACCACAGTTGTATCTGATTCTACCACATGCAAGTTTTAATAAATATGAACGCATGTCGAACAGACTCATTGTGAAAAAGTTTTGCTGTCAAACTAATACTATGTCACATTTATCACGTTGCATGTGGTAGAGTCAAATACAACTGTGGTAAACACGTATTGTCACCAATGAATATCATGAATATACCCCAAACGTTTTTTGTGTGTTCTATTGTTCTTATTCGAAATGAATGGTATTTTGTAATGTAAACAAAACAAACGTCTTAATTCGAATTTGACAGTTCACAGTTAACAGCTGACAAATAGGATCAAATAAAATTTGAATTTAAGGCGGTAAAACTAAAAAAAAAATTCCAAATTATTATAAAATGTTACATACAATATATAATGTAAATATATTTTGATTCATTTTTAAATCATGGTTCAATTGAAATTAATTTCATAAGATCTAATGCAACATTTTTCTGTATAATTCATATGCACTGCAATATGTTTTCCATATATAATTGGACCATATGGTATACTGGACATAAATATGTGCCGCAATTAATACTTTATAAAATTAGGTATTTGCGTAATTTTAAGTACTGTAGTGTAACAGATCTTAATGAAAATGACTATACAAGCCAATATTTGCAAGCATGTACGAATTATGGTAAGACGGTTACATTATCTGTGTCGTCTCCATAAATAATTACAACGTATACGATTGAATATACAAAATAAACACAAATATTTTAAGGAAAATATTCAACGATTTTCGAATTATTTACGATTAAGCACGAAGAATTTGTCTTTCAAGTTTTACATGAAACATATTAGCTTAAATTATTGTTAAGTAATGGGCTTCGCCGATCGAATATCCATCAAGTGTAAAGATATATGAATACACCAATATAACAAATCTTTCTCGAGTTAAAAACAAGTCTTTTATAAGCATATATGAGTATGCATGTAAAGCAGATATGGCTTAACTTTCGGAATAATATATGTTAATTTACAGCTGTTGCAATAATTTGTAATTAAGAAAATAGTTTCAAACCTAAAAAAAAATGCTGATTTTTTTCTTGGAATAGTTTCAGAGATTTCATATAAACAATGATATACCTATACAATCAATAACATAATTACAGAAATACATTAGAAATAATTGAAATATACAAAGCCCAAGGAAGAGATATTTTTTTTTGTTTAACCATAATATCACACGAAAAAATTTAAATTTCGTGATTCAGCTTTGTAACATTCACTATAATTTCTATATCTCATTCATTAAACTTAGAGATAGATTAGTCTCCATCTCACCAAGGTAAAACACAAATATTTTGAACAAGTAATATTCATATTAAAAAAAGGATCCTTTTACCTTATTTTCTGAATATAAATAAAAAATTCTCGAATCGATTGATTGTGCACAACAATAAATTTAAGGCTTAATTAAATAAAAGATTTAAATATCAACAAAAATTTTTTCATTTTTTATTCGTAAATGTTTTGGTATATATCTGCAATAATAACAAATAAATAGAATGGAATGGAACCAAGCACAATTTCTATCAGCCTCCACTTAATATTAAAATTACCGCATTTGTTTGCAAATTACATTCTAGCTGCAAGCAAAAGTATCACCCCTCATTATTTTTATTGTTCAAACTTTACTGCTGAATGAGTTCTGACATCTTTCACCACACAATCAAAAGTGCTCTTACATTCAGATACAATGAAGTAAACAAAACGAATGACTGAAATGATTAAGGGTGGTGTTGCCTTTATCATCGTTTCAATTGGGCAAATATACTTCCCCACATATATCCCAAGTATAAGCCTAATTTAAAGAAAATGACCTTCGCAATTTCTGTCTTGGTGAAAAAATATAATTTAAACATACAATCACAAATATTTTTATGTGAATTTGCACAAAGATATCAGTTCATTGTCATCATCATTCAATTGAAAATAGCGTAAGTATCTTTAGATGAACAATTTTAAAAAGTGAATGTGTATGAACCGACAAGAAATCGTGTCATTTAAAATGTGTGGAAGATTATCATGCCAATTATTATATTTGAACAAAACAAAAGCTCGCGATATAGATTTTTATGGTGTTGGACTTATACTTGTTGTTTTTTTTTTTTTTTTTTTTCAATTAAAAATTCGCATTCTTCTGTATTCTCCAGTTTAATTTGGACGTCATAAAAACAGAAAATCTAAAAACAATAATAATTGGGATTCGCTGCTCTTCTGCATATTAAAGTAGTAACGTTGTTCAGTTCAATCTACGTTGTATTTAAAAGTCTCATAAATTCAAATATACTGTCAATTGTTTATATATTCATAAGTATGAAAGCATAATGAATAATTCAGAACAATAATTTATGTTCCGTGATCTTTTTAACGTTTTTCCACATAAAAGGCGATTTATGAATGTGTACTTGAGAAATCTTTTTATAGTACAAACTCGAAAAATAAGGTGCATACGATTTTCAATTCAAACACTTTTAACGAGCATTTTCAATCAATTTATGCTACCAGAAATTAATGAGTATGTCTTTTCTGTCAAGGGAAATGAAATGATATGTATGCATATAAAGAATAATGTTATTGATCCATATAAACGACAAGAGTACCACCGATACAAAATGATAGCGAGATAGGAATGCGAGCGTCATTTTATTCGGAATATAAAGAAAATGTTCTGAAAAAAGGTTAGAAATTATTAAAATTAAAAATTTATTAAAAAGGCAAATGAAATCTAAGCTGTCGAAATTTCCATTAATTCTCAAGTAATCGGCAAATAAGAAAAGATATATGAGTGACTAAAACTAAACGTAATTAGAAAAATTGCATTTTTAAAATGATTTATTTAACATAAAAAGAATAACATTAATATTTTGAATGTGTGATAATAATTGCTAAATGGAAACTAAAATGTGTAATTGACCGCATTTTCATTCATTCCTATTTCGATTATTTATTTATTTATTTATTTATTTATTACAAAACCTAAATTTATGTCAATATGTGTTCACTAGCAAACTAGTAAACATGCTGGTCAAACACCCAATGCGACATAAATTCTGCCCATGGTACGTCTTTAGCAAAGAGATACAGTCAGGGATGGGGTGATATTAAAAAGAAGCTTCAATACCTAGATTGGGTCCGGAAATCCGTGGTGAAACCGGCCTGCCTCAAGAGAGTCAGGGGAAATACAATAATTATTTCACTTAGAACTAAAGTACGTTGATTCAATATGATTTGCCTACAGTAAAAATTGTGTACACTGTTTAACTAAGTTAAGCAAAATCAAACGAACTGTGCAACTATACATTTGATTAGATAGCAATAAAAAGCTCGAATAACAATAATTTTAAAGTGATTAATACGAAATATGTTGGACGCAACCTGTTCATGTTAATCATGGAAGCATCCATTTGATATAAATCCTCAAAGTTTGAATGCCAGTTTTTAAAGTAATAAGTCATTTTCTGTGACTTTAATCGCTCTGGTTAAAGTTCACATGGTTGCTATGCTAGATCCAAGACACTTTGGCATAAAGTTTTTTGACAACGCTATCAAGTTGCTTCCGTCTTCGGATTTTTTTCGACACAATCATTGTTGGTGAGTCGATGATTGGATTTCAACTACCATCACATGCAGTTCTCACAAACTTCAAATCGATGGATTTTAGTGTCCTTCGGAAATCTCCTATGACAATTCACATGTAAATGCCCAAGCTTGTATATCTATCCTAATGTCAATTGGCGAGTTTGGAGAAGACTTCGTGCCTGTAATCATAACAAGCGATGGTTTATTCTTCGTAATTACTCCTGTTTCACAATTCTATTCAATATTCTTATCGAAATTAATTCGTGCGTATCGTCGACGAGCATACGTATACATTACATGAAACATCGATTTCTATGTTGCTCGATGTATGATTTCCATGTATTACCACGTAGTGGTGGTATTAAAAAAGTCCATGACTTATAAACCTTAAAAAGTTTAAAAAAATTTTTTAATCAATTTAGTTGAATAGATAAATGTCCAGAAAAATATTTTTGGATCCACCCATCGAAATATCAAAAATTGGTTCATTTTTGCAAATAAAGCTATATATTCAATAATATCTTTTTAAAATCTTATAGTAAGATGCTTCTTATTAAAAAAAATGAATTTGAAATGTGATATGTTAATAATATTTTAGGATCTCTTGATGTTCTTGCGAATAATCCCATCTATACCTAAAGCTTAATTTGAATACTTGCTATGTAGTAATATCATACGTATCTAAACATTTTCAGGATTAAAATCCTAGAATTGTCGCAATATTTTCACTGACGATTCTTGTCAATTTTTATCAATATTTGAATCTTCAAAATTTTCTTTGACACAAAACAGCGATTAAATATTTTGACCTGATTCCACAAGCCGTTTTAACTTGATTTTTTTTAATCTTTGGGATATTTTAATATTCATTATAATAATATGTGGTGTGATAAGCAGATAAAATGCCTCATTAATTTTTTAAAATTCATATGGCGTATAGTGGGGCCAATCGTCGGACTGCTAATATCTCGAAAACGATAACGATAATACAATGGAGTGAAATTGCGTTAGTTTCTACTTTCGATGTGTCCAAATTTCGTTGCATGACACATCACATTTCAGTTGTTTACATACGCTCAGTACATGCTAACGTGTTTTTCGACAAATTTTGACATTTTTTTATTTTTCAGAAAATCAGATGTCGCCGATCTAATTTAAATATTGTGTAATTGTGGTAAGTGATTTCTAAGTAGTAGAAGTGATGATGTTGGGGTCTTTTCAATTTTCGTGATGAGTTGGTCTCTTTTTGCGAAATCTGATCATCGTATTTTGTGTGTTATATATTATATATTTAAGGCATTTATCAAGCATTTGATATAAACGGCACAACGGTTTTCAATCACTGAAACGTCGAAGTGTTTTGTTTTGTCGCAAAAATGTAATTTATGTTGGCTTGTTTCCTATATATATGTCGATTGCAACCACTTGAGGTGCTTGTACCATTTCGAACTTTAGCAAATCAACTATAGTTTAATTGGATCAAATCCAAGGGGAAAAGTACTAGAAAGAGCAATCCAATCTAGTAGTAAATAAATCACGATAAATCCCATCAAATCACATTCAATATTGTCTTACTAAAATAAAATACACATACATTAATCTTGACACATTATGATTTGTCAAAATCCCAGTATATTGAATTGTATTTAAATGTCATTTTTGTTTGATGTGTTCCATTTAATTTCAGAAAAAGATTTGAAAATTAACATGGAAATAAAATTGAATCATCAATACTATTTTTCAAATTTGTTTCGACATGTCGAAAGAGATGCAGAAGAATATGTCGATGACATTCCATTTGCTGGAAAAACTATTGAATTACAGTAAAATCAATCTGAAGAAAGTATAAAAGGACAAGTGCAGTAATTCAATATACTGATAATTTAAATGATGAATTGAATGTTATGTTACCGATTAACGTTTATCCTGCATTTGCTGCTGATTTTCTGCAAGAAATTCTCTGTTTGGGCTACAATCAGATTAATAAAAAATTCAACAACAATGGCCGTTTGCTCGATTTAGTCTTCACCAATGATTTTCTGAATGTTGAAATAATTGAATCAAATCCATTGACAAAAATTGACATCCATCACCCGCCATTACTTATTATTTGTGGAAATAATCATTCTGATAAGGATCGGAATGGACAATCAAATTTTCATCGCTTTAATTTCAACCGCGCTGATTTTATTGGGATTTGCAACTATCTCAATAATTCAAATATTGTTGAAAATTTGTTATACAAGTCCCTGTATGAGAAGATTGAATTCCTTCATGATGTTCTAAATGATGCCATTGCAATCTTCGTTCCAAGATCGAAATATAGTTCATTTAAAAGACCATGGTGGAATAGACAACTCCAATCACTCAAAAATCAGAAGAATAAAGAATGGAAACGATTTAAAATCAACGGTGACAGAGCCCTTTTTGATCGTATTTGTGTGGAATTTGATTCCCTCAACGCACTTTTATATCAAAACTATAAGAAAAAATTGGAATCATCACTGAAGTCAAATCCTTCTTCATTCTGAAAATTTGTCAACTCGAAGCGCACAAGTGATTGTTTACCGAAGCTATTGCACTATGGTGCAAATTCGTCGATGGATTTAAATGTTCAAACCTCAATGTTTGCTGAATTCTTCAGTTCGAATTTTTCATCGAACCTATCCAGCCAATTACCATCATTTGATGCACCAAATTTCAGTGAGAACGAAACGTTTGTATTAGAAGATTATTTTGTATTTGATCAACTCACGAAAATTAAAACAAATACAAGTGCAGGTCCTGATGGTATCCATCCCCTTGTATTGAAAAATTGCGCATCCGTTTTATATGAGCCACTTACACTTATATTTAATGAATCTCTTCAAACTGGCATATTTCCGAGCGCTTGGAAACGTTATTGTGTTCGACCGATTTTCAAAAAAGGTGATAAATCGGACATAAGGAATTACAGATGCATAGCAAAATTAATAACAATTGCGAAATTGAGCACTGCGTTAATTTTCACCTAACTCGTCTTGTATTTGGCAGTATATCTCCACATCAACATGGCTTTATGAAACATCGCTCAACAACAACAAATTTGATGGAATTTCTGCATTACTCCATTACTGGTTTGAATACTTCAAATCGAGTGGATGTATTATATCTTGACTTCAGTAAGGCATTCGACAGAGTCAATCATGACATTCTTCTTCGAAAATTAACAGCGTTTCCTATTCCTGCAAATATCATTGGATGGATAAAATCATATCTATCTAATCGCCAACAATACACAGTAAATATATTGAAACTACAAGTGTCATTATTAAGTACTTTTCTTTGAAATAGTACGTAAGTTCTATGAGTTAGTATTTGAGTACTATATACATCTATAAAAAATTGTTTGGTTATGTTTGAAAATGTGGACATATACAGTATACACATTAAAAGAATTTTAGTACTCAAATACTAACTCCCAGAACTTACGTACTATTTCAAAGAAAAGTACTTAATAATGACACTTGTAGTTTCCATATATTTACTGTGTACGTTAAACTGGGAACCGCTGAATCTCCAGATTTCATTGTAAACTCGGGTGTACCACAGGGTAGCCATATTGGGCCAACGCTTTTCTTATTATTCATTAACGACCTACCATCCATGGTTTCAAACAATATATTTCTATCAATGTTCGCTGATGATGTACGAATGGCTAAGATAGTGAACAACGAGGTAGATTCTTCCCAACTTCAATCTTCAATCAACGCATTAAGGTATTGGTGTGACATGAATGATTTACATCTTAATCTTGACAAGTGCTCTATTCTATCTATTCACCGTGGAAGAACCCAACCAAAACCAATATACTATTATGGTGATTACTATTTTGTAAATTCTACTGAACAGCGAGATTTGGGTGTGTTGATCGATGACAAACTAAATTTCAAAACTCACACCGATCTGATCAGCTCTAGAGCAAGCTCCGCACTGGGTTTTGTGAAACGTTTTGCACGCGATATAGATGATCAAACCACACGGAAAGCAATCTATACAGCGTTTGTTCAGCCTAATCTTGACTATGCTAGCACTGTATGGCTGAACATCTCTTCAACTAAATCTGATTTGATTGAAAGAACTCAACGTCAATTTTCAATGTATGCACTCCGTGAATATCCAAATATGTCAAACAATTACCAAATTTCGTCTTATGATGATCGCCTTAAATCGTTGAACATGACTAGACTCAGTCGTCGTAGAATTAATTTCGCGTTATTATTTATGTACGACTTATTAAGTGATAGAATTCATTGTCCATTTGTAAAAAGTTTGTTTAATATTAATCCTAATGTACGTAATATTCGTAATCCTGAACTTTTTAAAGTTTCGAATGATTTATTAAGCAGAAACACAAACGCTCCCATTACGCTTATATGTAAATATGCTAATATAATTAAGACTTTGTTTATAGAATCGACCAATAGAAATCAATTTAAAAGAAAATTAGTTGATGTTCCTAATAATGTATTCGATAATTGTTAAAATTATATGTTGTAAATTATATTCAGCCAGTTTTTGGCGGTGAAATAAATAAATAAATAAATATGAGTTCAAAAAATTCAACAACTCATGAATTACCGTTGAACCAATCGATTGAAATTGATGATTTAGAGCCAATTTCTTCAAAACTGGGCTAAATATCAACGCCACATGGGTATCTGAGCGTTTTATCAACAATGCACGAATCAATCAAACCATACCCGAAAGCGCAACAGGGCAAACGAATGTCATGCGGCCGCGAAGTACAGAAGAGAACCATATCGATTTTTTGAAAAGATAGAAACGGAGAAAAAGCAAATGTTCATCCGAATCGAATTAATTTTAACATTTCAAGCCATGAACGAAAAACTTTTTCAATTATTTTTATTATTGTTCCGTCAAAAATACACATTTTTCTCAAATTTCCGTGTGAGCTTTTATTCCAAAATGATTAAAATCAATGAATAAATCAGGAATGAATCATCATTAAAATTGAACCGACGTGATTCGCATACACAACTATGTACCGAGGAAATTGGACGAAAATTCTCAAACAAATTGAAAAAATGTAATTTCATAAAACTAAAGAGAATACAAAAAGTCAAAAATAAATGTCGTGCTGCTATAAGACGAACTTTTCCACACTGCTTATCAAACGTATATAATGTTTCCAGTATTTTGGGACGTATTCAAAATATGCTTGTTTTTAAATAAAATTTTTAAAGTTTCTACTGAAAAAATATAACGAAGTCTATTAAACATCTTCAACTTAAGTAGTCGAAATTACTCTTCGAAAAAAAAATTTACGACGTTAAACACCAGAGTAATATGAAATCGAAAATGGTTTAAAAAATAGTCAAAAAAATTTCTATATTATTTGCATGGCCACTTATAAGGAGAATTTTATTCCTCTATTTTTCCGTTCATATTAAGTGACGCTTCATATTTCATATCAATGAATATAATATAATTTTAAATTCTGTTTAAGATTGGCTATGGAAATAAAATATATTTACGCCTATGAATGGGGAACTCACGTATGTGATTGAGACTAAAAAATAGTTGTCGATTGGGGCTGAATCAAGGAAAAGACTGAACTTTTTGCAATTCATTTTATGTGGAATTATTTGTTGTTTGGTTAATTATTTTGTTAGACTCGTATAAAGACAGTTCTATGCACTAGGGGATTAGTAATTTATACACAATGTTCATTCCATATTATAGATATATTTCATTTATTGAAAAACTTTGTACTATTGTAATGATATACAACATAAATTACAATAAAGTAGAAAATTCAAACCCAAAACCGAATATAAATAGTGCGGTGGTAATCATAACGATTGAGAGAATGAGCTACATTTAAGCAGCGCCACTGCAAACTGCATTTGATTTACACTGTACATCAAACCAGAGAGAGCTCAAATTAATGAAATCACAACAACAAGTTATACAGTAAGGCTCACCCGTTGTGTAATCATTAGACGGGAAAATGGGAACTTTCTGATTTTTTATCTCAGCAGTTTCTAAATGTATCACTATTTTGATAACTCAACTGATAAATTTCGCTAATGAGATTTAACGCATGACATAAAAATTGTTAGAAATAAAATTCATATTAACATTTTTCATTTTTCAAGTTCATAAAAAATGTGATGATGAAAAATTATTACGAATGATGATACAAATATCTCTTCTATATAGTTCTTAATTCCTAAGAAATTTGTACAAATAATGTATAAAACTGAAAAGGAAATGAGTTCGATGTTCAACATTGAAATAGATGATATACTCTATAACAATTCAAACAAATAATATTCAACATATTTGTTGTTGTCTTCAACTTTGTGTCATCACGAGATTTTTTTGCATATGGTTTCACATCAACAGAGTCATAAGTATCCCTACCATTAAATTCGCTTGTGTTTGTAATCAGACAAACAATCACACGGTATGTGTCGCTGATTAAAGGGGTTTACATTAAATGAATAACATTTGTACAATACAAAGTGGGAGTTCTTTCGTTGATTGCTGATGCTGTTCTATTGAAAAGCAATTACTGTCAAATAATACCTAAATGTTATGTGAACAGCGGGAGATTGTTATGATTACAGTAGAAGTTGGGAAATCGTTATGATTGGCATTACCATATTTGAGAGGGCGAGAATCGTTTCATTTTTAGATTAATGATTGTGTAATTTTGAATTGTTTGTGATTTTGTGATGCCAATTAGTGATTATTTAAAGTTAAACGTCCTCAGGGCATACAAAAATAGTCACGAAGTATTTACTTTCTTCTTTGAAGTTAATCTGCAACAAGAATTCAAATCATTGCGAGTCAAATTGAAATGAAAAAACCACTAAGTTGTTTGGTTTTGAAGAAAATGTTTATTAATTCACTTAGAACTGTATTGCACAAATAAAAATTAAGGTTTAAGTTGAACTTTCATTAATACATCAAAGTTTACAATGGGCAACCATGAACATAGCCTACATTTCGAAAAATAGCCGCTGCAGCTGCAGCTGATGTTAAAAACGTACAAGAGTTTGTTGCAGAAAAAGACGTGAGGGACGTTGTTGGACAGCAAGTCATTGATGGCGCAGCTGAAAATATTTATTAATTAAACATATTGAAACCATATTTGAGATGTTAGTTGCAAATTATGAACTACTAATTATGAAAACCATACTGTTATGATCACTAGACGACAGCAAATCTTTATCAATTGTTGCTTGATGCCTTAATTGTTCCAATCTTAATTGATTTTGCCTTTTCCATTTAGTGCTAATATAAATTCGAACAAATAATATTATAAATGAAAAATGTCATATTCAAATTTGAAAAGCTTTAAGTTTTTATGTATTATACCGTCGATTCTGATACCATGTTTTCACTTGAGTCTCACTTAAATTTAACGACTCTGCGACGTCAGATCTATCGGCAACTGATAAGTATTTTTGGCATCGGAATTTACGCTCTAAATATGCCAACTGAGAATGTGTAAATGCTGTTCGTCTACGTCGAGGTTTTCGACCAACTTTAAGTGTTTGAAATCCCGACTTCAGATCGGTAGAGAGACGTTGATTTTCGTTCAGTAAATTATGTTTTTGAAAAACATTTCCCATATTTAACTGCATTGTCGCCACTTGTGTTTGATAATCTGTAAACTCAGACTCAGATGATGATCTCTCCTCGATATCAACATTTATATTTTCATCACTTTCATCGATATGTTTTTCTAAATCTTAGTGAATCCAAATAACAGATATAGAAAATATAGGAGGAAAAATAATGAGTACAATTGAAATTGGTTAAATAAATCAAATGAATGCACCCTATTTAAAAACTCAGTTTATAGTACTCTCAATTCTTTTTCTAGATTGATTCGTAATAAGCATGAATTGATTCACTAATAATAATTTCCATCGATATCTGACAAAAACTCAACAAGTCAATCTGAAGAGTGTGTGAACTTTTATTGTTTGGTTATTGGTAATGGGAATTGCAGAAGGTAGAATTGAAAGAAAAAAAAAATTATTATTGGACAATAAACACGTGTCGTATTGTATTTTATTGAATAAAATCACAAGTGTTTTATCTATTCATTATTTATTCGAAAACACAGTCATAAATAAATATAATGATGCTCTTACTACTAAAAAACAATGAACATTATTACTTGGGATGATGATTTTTCTTTGTATTGAAAAAAAAAGAAAATGACTCACTACCTGGTGTTGATGATTCTCTGCTGTGAACTAAATCACGCAGCAAATCTTTTATTAGAAAAGATTTTGAACTTTCTTGCATTTTTGAATGAATGAAATGCGTATACTATTTCACAAACTGTTAACTAAGTTTTTATAATTACTATAAAAACGATGATTTTCTTTTATCAAGTAATACGAAATACGTTTATCACAAACCCAGGTTACTAAACGACTGCTACAGTTAAATCGAATCGAGCGTTAATTTGTGAAAATCGTTTTATAAACGTATTTTTTCAGCGATCGAGCGCATTAAGTGACAAAAAGTACCATTTTCATATTCCATCTCTTTCTTCTGAGCATAAACATATGTGTATATAATATTGAATACCACAAAATCTGAATTTTAAGCTCCTCCACCGCACTTAATCATTTTGCATAAACGTATAAATATACAGAGTAATATCCCTTCCAGATTTAGCTGTATAGATGTGAATAAGCAGAAAAATATAGCACGGGACATTTCTAACAAAATGAACCTAAACGCGCAATTTTCAGTCGATTTCCGCTTTTTCTTGCCCTTTTCTATCAGTTTATCATATCACAAATCGGTTTAGTTTAAGAGACTATTACCGTGTTCATGCTATTTCATACATACTTTCATTATCTTTCATATAGAAAATAATATCCAAGTAAATTTTGTTTTTGGTTAAATTTGAAAGGGGCGTAGCTATACATCTGTCTGCATGTGATAGCTACGCCTTGCCTTCTCATGTTTCTTTTCAGTCTTTCGTTTGAAATTGCAGTGATTGGTTCATCTGTAAATTGTCGGTGAGTGTTTTATTATGACAGATGATGATAACACCCATCAAATTCTATCCACGTCCAAAGTACAATATAGTTTTTATATTGTCCTCCTAATTGCAAACAATGAAAGTTTCAACAATGTGTTATAAATTGAAATTTGAATCCGTATCTCAATCAAATTGCATAGGGGTTTGATATTTTATGAAACCACAAAGTTCGACAAATATAACATAGTTTAAAAATTAATTGGCGTAAAGTTGATGACCGAACACAATTGTGAATTGTGATAAAAGTACATACTCAAAGTATCATATTATCGAAAGATATTAAACAGTCATTTTGTTTAAACATTAAAAACTAAAGGAGGAATTGTTGAATTTTTGTTGAAGTACCCATAAATGAAATTATAATAATAATTATATTTTAATTGTGATATCATTCAGAAATTCATACATTTTTGATAATATTTAATATTAACACCTTAATTATATCTTCCAAACATTGTTCTTCATTTCACTCTGAGTACAAAATTTTTGAAATTCATTACAAAATAATAATCAGAAAAATGTAGTATTATAAAAAAAATAAATGAATATATAGAAAAAAAAAAACAATATGTGACTGTTCATGAGATAATTACTGTTTGATTGTACGTAAAAATTCCCCTATTAAATGTAAAGATCCGGTGACCAAAACGGAAATTCGTTCATTTGAAAACTCTTCTTGCAAATACTTGAGCATATCATCTATGCAATCAAAAGCCTTTGATTTATTTTGCGTTGTTAAGCTAGACCAATATAGAGAAAAATCTTCTGAATGATTCGGCTGTGCAAAAGTATAAATATTATCTGTTGAAATGAAGGAAAAATATTTTTGAAAAAATAAATAGATTTTAAGAGTATAGGTATAACCTTTGGCTTTAGAACACAATGAAGAAATGTTTGGAGTAAAAAAAGCTTGATCGAATCTAATCTTTGCGTTAATAACATTCAACATATCGTTTGCATTTCGTTCACCCGTTACATTGAATAATAGAATTTTTTTCTCGGTGCTAAAATATTTCAAATTAATTATAAGAAATTCATATTATTATAAATGGTTCTAATCAAATAAGTCAAACATAACTTTATATTAATAATAACTCAACACTCGCAATAGGGCGGAATCAAGAAAACATTTTTGTAGTGGATGTAGAAAAAAGAATATTTTTCTATAAAAAAATGCTTACCTCAATTTCGTTTTGTTAATAAACCAATCAATACATAAATGTAAACTATCTATTGTGTGAGCTCCATCTATGTAAAAAGTCATAGTGCGTAAATTTAGTATTTGGCATCGTCCCGGCCAATAACAATTTGCTATTGCTTCCAAGAATGTGTTTGGCAATGTTAATCCATTAGAAGTGTTTAAATACTCATAAATAGAGCTATTTTTCAGTTTATGTGGATTCTTTCGCATCCAGTCATAGCAAAGCTGTATTGCCAGTGATGCATTTCTTAATTTCGTCGGATTTGAAACTATTTCAGAGTATAAGTTTTCATCGTGACATTTATACTCGTTGAACTCTGGTATAAACTTTAAATTAGCCTAATGTGAAATAGTACATTCAAAATAATAGCAGTGTTAGCACCTTTTATCCAAAACATAAGATGACACGTGGCTTACATTTTTTTCACAAGCTCGTTCCACCAATACTGGAATGCATTCGTCATTTTGTTGAGTTGAAAAAACACTTGAACCAGATTTAATGATGCCGCTTTTTTGCCAAGCTATTTCTTTGTACGTTCTCCCAAGCAGCTGAGTGTGTTCTAAGCCGAGCGACGTAATACCGACGGTCTTCGTGGTACTACAAAAGTTTATTAAAGTATTCGTTCATCGTTGTATCAATTGTTCAACAATTTTCAAATATAATTTACCGAACAACATTTGTACAATCATGTTCCCCACCGATACCAACTTCAACCACTGCCACATCAACTTTTTCATTTAGAAATACATAGTAAGCCATAATTGTGAGAAATTTAAAATATGGGGGCATATCTTGAGAACTTGCCTAAAATTAATAAATAAAAATGTAATGTGTAATCGAAAATGATAAAATTCAATTAGTAACCAAACTGACTTTGGACTTTTCCAATGTACTGTAAATTTTCCAGAAATATTGTGAAAATTTAGTTTTCGATATTGGTTCACCATTAATTCGTATTCTTTCTGTAACATTCAACAAATGTGGTGAACTATAAAATCCGGTTTTCACGCTATGATTCTGAAGAATAGACTCAACGAGTGCACATGTTGACCCCTTTGTAATAAACGTGTTTTATATTTTTTATTTTTGAATAATAATATAATAATATATTTATAGTGAAGTTCTTCTTCTACCTTGCCCTTCGTTCCAGCAACATGTATAACCGATAATTTATCCAAATCATCAAGTGTCACTCCAACCTTTTCCAAATATCTTTTGGTTTCTTCAACGTGAGAACATTTCGTACTATGTGTAATTGAATCCTTTAATGTAACTAAATTGGTCTGCAAACCATTTAAACCTTTAATTGCATCCTAAAATAACGAAAATTATCAATATATTCGATTGAATAATAGTAATCATTATTGCTCTTACTTCATATGATCGATGTTCATTTCCATCACATTTTGCTAAATGTGCCTCTCTATTACAACTCAGTGAAAATGAATCAGATGAAGCCATTGTAACCACTTTGCCTATCTCGATAAACATTCTCAATGGTATTCGATTTAGAATTGTATTCATAGACAAATAAAATCTTTTTTTGAATCCTTTCTAAGAAGAAAACAATAATACGTATAACATATAATTTACAATAAATATTAATGTTAATACAGTATTTTTTTCACTTAGATCTTAAAATCAATAGTTTCTGAACTATTATTACCTCCAAAAACATTCTAACATCGAATAAGAGTATTTTTTTCTTTATCGGAAATTAAATTTGTCATGACTTATCTTAATCAAAATTCGAAGTGTTTTTCATAGCGTTTGATCATATTGATATTAAATATTTACAAATTGAAAAAATTATTATCACTAGTAATAATAATTGTCGCACGTTTTTCCGCTGAAGATGGTTCATTGAGATATTTAAATGAATCGCTTAAAAGTTTCAAAGCATTTTTAAGCAATTTTACAACTTTTAATTCAATATCAGATTTTTTTTATTATCAAATAGTATCATATTTTTGTACACAAGAGGAAAAAGTTTGATTTATTTCTAATTGACATTTGAGCACATGTGTTACTGAGCAACAATATATTGAGCTAAAATATCTGTCATTGCTGACATTTGTATTCACATTATGGTTATGTTTATTTACTTGTGTTTTTCAATGTAAAGTTAAGCAAAGCCATATTGTTTGTTTCATTTGTATAGTGAGCAATTTTTCTTTTGATTTGGAGTCAGAAAAACCAAAAATGAGCCTTGAAATTGAGCAGAAATCGAAGTAATTATATATAATATTATATATTGTTTTGTAAAAGTATAAAACTCTTTTGAATTTTATTTCAGATGCTACGATGGGCGATTGGGAAAGTGTGAAGTTTGTAATTTAAATTTCGCCAAGTACACATGTCCAAAATGTGAGGTCAAAACTTGTCAACTTGAATGTTTACGCATTCATAAAAAGGAATTGGGATGTGATGGAATTCGTAACAAAACCAAATTCATACCGTTAAAACAAATTACTGAACTGGATTTGATGAGCGACTATGCGTTTTTAGAGTCTTGCACTAACTATACAACAGCTCGACGAACTGATAAATTCAAACGATATACTGCACGCGATCGATCGCTTCCAATGCCTCTGATGAAACTGCAAAAGGCTGCTGCTGATTCAAAGCGACAAATTAAACTTAATTTTTTACTACCCAACTTTGATAAGCATAAAGCAAACACAACTTATTACGACTGGACTACAAAGGTTATCTATTGGTGTATTGAATGGTGCTTTATCAATGCCAATAAAAAAATCATTGACGAGCGTTGTTCGGAAACAAAAACAATGACAGAATTGATAAATAAATATTTTGATTGCAACGCCGAAATTACTTCAATGGGATGCTATCGAGCAGAAGGATTGAATAATATTGTGCTCTTATTAAAGGCTGAAGGAATAAGAAAATGCCAAAACAGGTTTTTTATAATGGATAAACACCAAACACTTCAAATGAACTTACAGGGGAAATATATTGTGGAATATCCACTTGTTTACCTCGTTTTTTATTCAGATTTACATAAATATGACATCATTGACAGTGAGTATTATTTTTCGTTATTCTTGGTTTCAATTATCTCTAAACTACCAATTTTCTTTACGATTATCAAAATAGATGACGAAATTATAGCAGAAGAAACTCGTAAACACAAAAGTCATTATTTTTCGATGCAAAGAAGTAAACAAGAAAACAATCGTACTAGTAACCAAAGTAGCAACGATATAAATGAAGAACTAGACGAACATAAGAAAGAAAAACCAGTGAACTTTTTATTTGCAAACGAAAACGATTCTAATGATGAATATTCAAGTGATGATATGTTAAATTGATTGTAGGATAATGTAACTTTTTGTATCTCTAACTAAAAATATAATATTATTATTACGCCACCAAACAACGTTTCTTCGCCAAAGGTGGTTGATTTAATTAGAAAAAGTATTTACAAATTTACAATCCAATGAGCCATGTCCGCAAATACGTATGCATATGGAACTATGCATCAAATGGAGATACTTTATGCGTAAAAATACAATGTAATTAGATAGGAGAGATACTTGATGCATACTTGGTGCATACAAAATCAACAATATATAAATTCATTTTTAAATTATAAATTACTCAATAATTACATCGACTCAACAATCAATTGCTAACAATTTCGAATGATTTTTCTTCAATTAATTCAAATAATTCATTTAATCTTTTTTTAGTCACATCCGAACTGACATTAAAGTCAATAACAAACTGGTTTGAAAGTGGACTTTTTTCATCATAATACTTGTTAAATGTTTCAATCAAAAAATAGAATGGCATGTACTTTTGATAACCATGATTGACAGAACGAAGATCTTCTGAACATCCTTCATCCATTTTAAGATGAATATCACTTGTGCAATCTTCCTACGATTCTCTAGGGAAATCATCCGAAGTAGCAGTAACCTAAGCTCATATTTCCGAAGTTGAAAACCATAGCCCCAATTGAATTTCCTCCATCGTTTCTGATAGCCGGTCTTCAAGAAGGGGGGAATTTCGATTTTTTATTCAAATTTTGGAGGGGTAATTTCAATTTTGATCTCAGCACTCTCTATTGGAATCAACAGTATCGCTGAGGTAAGCATACAGTGCGGGAAGTAAGGTTAGACGCACCAGCATTTTCATGAAATCTCGTGAAAATGGAAAGATTATTTTGCACTTTTTTTGTAATTTTATTAGAGATAAATAAAAACGAATAAATCACAGAAAAAATTGAAAATTATTTTTTAAATTTTTGCGTTCTACAAGTCGGAAATAAGGTTAGACGCACTTGCCCTTTATGGTTATAAAAATCATATTTTTTTGGGAAACTTAAATCAATACTTGGTTTAATTTGCCTTTAGCATCATGTAATGCGATGATTCGACGCGGGAGACTGTCATACTGTGATTCAATTTTGTTAAGATGCCTCGATGACCTCAAATCTTGTTTTATGTTGAATTGTCGACCTTTATAAACTTCTCGAGCTAAAATCGATCAGACGTTCTCAATGATGTTCATATCTGGTGATTTGGATGGCTCCGAGTAAAAATGTTACACAGAAAAGTTCCGTGGAAAAATGTTCGGGAGCTAAATGGCAATGGCTTATAATATTTTTGTATCAATATCACTTTCGTGTGTGTATGAATACAGTTTACCTAGAAACAAAAATATCATAACCCATAATAGATGTCATTGACTGGAAGTGAATCCTGAGGAGCAGGTGGACCCAACCTAGCCCAATGGGATTTAAAGGTTGGATACACATGAGGATAACATGCCTGGAAAAATTTCGTTATTTTTACGATTTTCCCATCGGAAAAGCGAGAAAAATCGGTCTATAGTTTTTCCCATTTTCATGCAATTGATGCGTAGTAAAAATTGTTGACACAACAGAACAAGCATTATCAAGCAAAGCTTAGATTGCCATTAAGCTAGCTAAGTGGCAATGCCATTTAACTCAGATTAGCATTTAGCTAGCCAAACATTTTTCCTCGGAGCTTTTCATTTGTCGATAATGTTGATTCCGCGTTGCTCAAAATCGGCCTAAATTGACCTGGCCAAGAATTGGGGCATTGTCTTATTGAAATTGCAATCCTAAACCAGCGCATATGGCCATGAACATATTCTGGGAAATGAGTGCCAACGTAATTCATTACAATTTTTTAATTGCAAATTATAAATCAAATGTAATGGAAATTTTCAATACTCATTACAATAAGCCATTTGTTATATTTTTTATGCATATGGTGTACATAAAATGTATGTGCACCTCACAGGCATATATTGTTAATTTTGTATGCAGTGCATATGCAGTGCATATGCACCAAGTATCTCTCCTATCTAATTACATTCTATTTTTATGCATAAAGTATCTCTATTTGATGCATAGTACCATATGCATCCGTAATCACAGGCATGGCTCGTTGGGATGGTAATCAAAATTTCTTCAAAAACCATTATGTAATTGAAATGATTATTTAAAAATTATAATTACATATATTTTCTGGAAATGGTTTTTAAAAAATTTTCATTAACATTACACATTGTAATTGTAATGGAGAAGTATATTCAATTACTTTTTCAATTATTAATGGTAATGATTACAAAATGTAATGAATTGCATATTTTCACAACTCTGGCCGATCATCTCTTGGTACTGAATTGCGTTAATTCTGGTTGAAATGACAAAGGTATCTTCTACAAATAGCCATACCATCACAGAACCACCGCCAGATTGGCGCTTACTGAAAATCTTTTCGTCGGTACGTAAATCCAGCCAATAATAGGCAAAACCATCTGGACCATCCAAATTAAACCTTTTTTCATTGGAAAAAAAAATTTCGCCTTTGGTTTGTCAAATGAAAGTGATGCAGAGCGAACTTCTTACGACCCTAAATATTGGCTAGCAACCGGCTGGGCTTTGGGAACCGCTCAAAATTTGCTGGACACGTCGAAACCCAACTGATAAATTGTTTTCAGCTGTTGATTGTCGGGCAGACTTCAAAAACGAGAGCAACATTGTTTATACTTGTAGTACGCAAAAATTCGAAGAATCTTGAATAATTCAAAATTAAAAAAATATTTTTCAAATTTTTTCTAAAAAAATTACAGAAAAAAGTGCAAAAAAATCTTTTCATTTTCACGAGATATCTTGAAAAATCGTCTTGTCGGTGCGTCTAACCTTATTTCGCGCGCTGTATGTTCTAGTTCTGATATTAAAAACTTAAAAATCTTCATTCTGATGCAAACACAATTTACCACAAATTTTAGAGTTTTTCAATTATAGAATCCAAAATATTTGGAACTACAAAAATGTATACATTTTTTAATAAACAAATCAGGTAAACCATCAGGACCAGAAACCAAATTATTCGGCAGTTCTAGAACTTGTTGAAAAATAACATTCTCATCAATAACGATATATGATATTTGGATTAATAATAATTTATTGTTGAAATTTTTTACCGCTCCGAAATAAGAAACATTTAACTTAGCAAATATATATATTATATATAGGTATATATATATACCTGTCTCTCCCTTCCAATATTAAGAAGTGATTTAAAGGAAAAATACAAGCCGTTCCTAGGGCAACCAAAGATTTTTTTATTAAATATGTTACGGTTTGAAGGTCATATACTCTTCTTAAATGAGAGTTTCTATTACCCTCCAACCATATAAGTCCTCAACAAAAACTCCATTCTGTTTCAAATATTTGTTTGTTTTCAAAGATGTTTGGCCACTCTATATCAATCATTTTGTTTATAGAATCCAAAAATAGAAAATAAAAACTAGGAAAACTATACCAGCTGCCGCAGCTTTAACATACATCGATTTTCGGTTCAAATATGTTGCATCTTTCTTATATTTTTGAGATAAAATTGACAAATTCTGCGTTTTTGAATCTAATTCTGATAAAACGGTTCCTCTTTGTAACACATCATCAATATTTTGTACCTAATGGATATTAAAATAAACATAATTGATTTTATAATATATACTGATAAAAAATATAAGTGTAATGATTTAAATAAAATTTACCATAATTCGTTGTACATCCTGTAGTTGGCTATTAATTGAGTTTATGTTTTTTCGTCGATCTGTTAAATTTTTCTTTGTTTTTTGTATGTAAACATCGAATTCAATGAATGCATAAGGGCGTGTTACCGTATTAACCTTTCGGCCATAGTTCTTGTGAAACTCTTGTGCCAAATCTTCTAAATATGTGAAAGCGGAGCGTTTGGAATACATTTTATCGCACATCACCAAATAGCACACCTCATTTTCAATCAAATAACTATTATAAAGTAAATGAATTGGTCGGAAATAAATGAAAAAGTGAGTATGTTTTTACAATAGCTGCATAAAGTTTTTACCGCTTTTCCTGTACCTTCCTATGGCAAAAACGGTAGAAACTTTATGCAGCGATAGTATATTTGTACATTTTACACTTACTGGAATAAATATGGTCCTGTTTCTATAGAACATCTCGGTGGAGATTGCGGGCTTAATTTTCGGAACAGCATTTTGGCTTGATTTTGATATTCTAACACACTTTTACCAGACTGTTAATGATAGTTATGCATTGTAAATTAACTTTGACCAATGAATTTAAATTATTGCTTACCTGTTCATCTTCAGTCATTGTACCAACGAGTGGTAAACCATCCACGACCCGAGCTATCATTGTCATCAAAGCCATTTTCTACTATTTATCTGCCTTGTACAATATCAACGTTTAGATATAATTTTCAATATTTTAAGTCAGTTAATACGACAAAAATAATGATAATAATAATTTATTAATACGAATTTGCTTGATATTGATAAAATTAAAATTTGTCTTGTAATTTTATTAGATTTTCTTTGGGAAAATACACGAATACTCTCAATTAAGTCGAAATAAACTTTCTTCCGTTTTGTTTCTCAACACGTCATCTGTCAAAACACATACGTACACAAAATCTATCTTGTCATGTAAAGTTTGAATTGTTTTAATATTTAACGCATCAATATAACTTGGCGCTAAGGTTTTTTTCAATTATTAGCCCAAAAGTTTGAAATTTTTTCACAGATTTCAAAGGTTTTCGATAAACGCCATATATGTCCATCAGATAATTTTGTTTATAGAGAAAACATATTTGTGTTAGCAGTTTAATTATTCCACAGAGTGTTACTAGTGCCATAAAAACTACAGTGCGCAATACACGAACTATTAAATGGCATAGAAAATTGAAAGTTCCATGTTGGCATTTGTTAATTCGATCAGTGAAGTCCATTGCAATTTTTCTTTTACATTTCGATTCTTGCACTTCACACATATACATTGAATATTGCCAAATTGTTAAAACCGTTCAGTTGTTATTTATTTAAAATTTTTATTATACTTGGATTTTTTCTTTGTATCTTTGTGTATAGTATCAAAATAGTGCATCATAAGAAAACGTCATTACGTGTGCTTAGGTAAAAAAAGGATCGAATTGAGATTGTTAAACAACAATTAATTGGCATTGTGATTTTGATTGGTGCATAATAAAAATTTTTTGCAACCAAAAGCCTTTCTCTCTTCTAAAGGGTAAATCAACATAGCATGTGATCTAAATGTTCAACATTTACTTTAATAAATTGCTTGAATGTTTTGAGTGAAAGTTATCATGAAAATTATTACAAAAAATGTTGGATCCTATCAAAGGCCATATTTTATATTTGAATTTATTTCATTAAATGGTGCCAAAAATCACCTTTATTCAAATATATATAAATAAATGAGCTAAGAAAATATTCATATGTAGTGGTGTCCGATAGGAAAAGTGAATAAAAAAATCCCAAGAAGTTTAAAAGGCAAAAAAAGTGTGTAACGAAGACGTGAAACGTCATCGCTATTAGTATTCTTTTGTTAACATTGCTTTCTTTAAAATTTGTTGTGATTTGAAACATACTTAAAATATCAATTTCAATTTATTTTCATGGCAGATTTGGAATAAATTGGCAAAGCTTCCTTCTTATAATGTCAACTCCGTTTGCATCAAAATTGTTCGAGAATTCGAGCAATAATACTGATGGTTGGTATCTAGGGGAAAATATACTTTTGTATATATATATATTTAGTAGATATTTGGAACATTTACGCGATATTTAAATATATATAAGATGTTTGTTAGATTCAGAAATAAATATTCAATTGATTTTTATATTGATAAAAATCGCAAAAATAAATCAGAAATGAAAATAATGTTAAACATAAGCATTGCTTAAAATTGAGAATTGGTAGTTGAGATCAAGTCAACATTTAATATGGCATCATCACAACGCAATCGCACAATTACATCATTGAAGCAGACAAGAAAAGAGACAACAGGTTCTTGACATTGGTAAGTTTTTTTTTGATCGAGCTTTAAACTGACAATACCTAATTTTAAGAGAAAATTATGCGAATCATACACAACGCCACATTCATCTCAAAGTATAATGTATAGTCATTAGAATTATTTTTGATATTTTACAGGAAACTGTAACAATGTTTTCCAAAACCGGCCCGAAACTAAATCCCACACTAGAAAGAAATTAATGTCATACCAAATCCAAAACAAGTGAAATTCAATCTACAAAATCAACGTGAAACAATTGTGTGAGGTCATGATAATAATGCTTCGCGTAACATAACTTATGAAGAGAAGTGTATACTGAGAAATGTACCAATCAATCCATATTTCAATCGCACAGTTGCTACCTTGGAACGGAGTCGGGCAGCAGAAGAAAAGAGCAAAATTATGTCCCCGGCACTTTCGTAAGGAGTAAGTTGTTTGATATTGAAAAAATATGATTGATAACTAAATTTGCGTTTATTATTATCACGTGTTTTTGTAGGTAGTGCTCGCGGACACCAAAGAACCATTTGATAAAGATTTATTTATACTGCAGGCATAGGATTTAGCACGATCTCAATTGCCAATCTCAAATTTAAACAATATTTGCTCAGTTACAAAATTTTAGTCAATATTTATGCGAATCAGACATATATTTACAATATTTATGATATTCACTATATTTACAGAATATACACATGATGTAGTTTTATTTTCTTTCGTTATTTCACCCTAGGTTGGGATGAATGGGATTGGGTGGATAATAACAATACATCGAATGTGTCAAAAACTCAACATCCCCCACAGTTCACTCAGCAACCCGTTCAAACCTCTGCTGCAACATCACAAAGTATACCGCCACCAGTTTCAGATAACGCTGTCAACTATTTCAATCCAGTTGTTCATACTGATCCATCAACAACAGATCAAGCCATGCAATCTGTTTCAAATGGACAATTTACAGCAACGCAACCGAATAATAATCAAATAAATACCGGTGATTTTAATGACAACACTCACCTTATGTATCAACCGATGTTTATCAATAATAATCAAAATGCAAATAATAATTTTCTTCAAACAACTCCTAATTACAAAAATGTACAGAATACAAGTTTAGGTTTTATGCAAATTGAGAGCCATGACATTTCCTCAGTTTCTGTACTATCTCGTCCATTTCAAAACGAATATACACAAGATAATGATCAAAATGTATCACAAAATACTAAAACGAGCAGTGGAATGCCCGAAATTTCAAGTTTACAAGTGAAAAATCCACATAGTGCAAAATCAATAGAACAATCAAGTGTTCCGGTCTTTAGTAGTACTAATGCGTTACCGCCAGTTTTGCCACCACCATTATTAAGTCAGCCACCATTTGCAAATACTAATCCATTTAAAAGAGTCGGGTCACATGCGCATAGGTAAATAGAATTGAGAAAATTATTGAAGGTTTTTTTCCATTTATTTTATCACCATAATATCACTTTCTTTCAACTGGACCACATAGAACACCACCTCCACCACCTGTATTATCTGCTCCATCTGTGCAATCATCTGTGGCCAATCTTTCACCTGAGACCTTCAATAATTCTCCACGCGGTATTGCGCAAGATGCAAATGAACCCATAACTCATAATGACAGAAATGAATATTTGCAAACCGGCCATTTGTCTGAAGATGGAGTAAACAATGTAATTGTGACTAATGTTAAAGCTAAAGTACAATACAGTTCAAGCGATGGAAACGGAGACAGCTTACCTCCACCAGGTACCGAATTCTATGCACCATTCAACAATTTGTATATATTGTACTTTATGTGTCAAGTAAAATTTAATGTGACTTATTAGGAAAATAAATTCATACATATTAGAATATTTTTCTGATTTTTAAAACTGAAAACTAACGTTCGTCTGCTGTGAAAAGAATCTTTTGTTACTTTTGAATATGTACGTGAATGCATGTTTATTTATACACTATACCAATATAATGTTGATTTACACTCAATAGATTTTCGTTAAATTTTTAGATGCTAAATAGAAAAGGATCTGTCAAATATATGTCTATGATATCGTTAACAGTCATATCATAGGCAAAACGTCAAATGAAAATCTTACAGCTTCTTTATTAAAAAATGCTATTTAATATTCATAATTCTTCAACAGGATTAGATAGACTAGTTACTGGTACTGAAATCAATCAAACTGATATAGATATGGAACGCCAAGCTGATGGTCAAGATAATACCAATATATCGATGATACAAGTCACTCGAAGTAACAGTCAATTTTCAAGTGGGCAAACACAACCGATTGTTTCGAGTTTACCATCACCATCACCATCACCATCACATTCAACTGAAAATCAGAGCTTTGAAAAAAATAACTACGGAACAATATTGGAATCTGATCGAAATCAATATTTAGTGGCTGGTGAAAGCGTTATTGATAACTCAAAAACTGGACCTATATTATCGCAAAATTTACCAAATGCAAATATTGAACGAGTTGTGACTGGATTGGAAAATATAAATAGTCAAGAGACTTCTCTACCGGAACGACAGCGTGAATTGGTCGTTGATGGTGAGAATATAGAAGATAGAAAAAACAACAACAACAACAACAACAACAACAACAACAACAACAACAACAACAACAACAACAACAATCACAACCACAACCACAACTACAACTACAACAACAACAACAACAACAACAAAAACAACAACAACATCAAACTCATAACAGATTTCTAAATGCATCAAATAAATTTCCGCAATCAGACTCAGTGGAAAATTTAGATAATCCCGGATTTCAAAACCAAAAAATTCAGTCAAATCCATCAACAGGTGAAGATAGCGATCGAGATAAAGCCTATTATAGTCGCAATAAAGTTCAAATAAATAAAAAAGCCGAAGATCGACGTAAGAAACGGGACGAATCCCGATACGAAACGGAAGATACTGATCATAGCATTCGAGAAAGAAAACGACTGAAAGAGAATGATCGATATTTGGAAAAAGAAAGAGGACACAGGGGCCGTAGTGTAGATATTGATGAAAATGACAGTCGTGCGTACAGAGATCGAGGCGAAAAACCATATCGCGGAGATAAACAATATCGGCCAAATAGCCGAGATGATGAAGGACGTTATAGGTAAAATACGATTTTAAAAATTGATTCAATAATTTTTTCTATTCAGTATTATAATGATTTTATGTAATGACGCACGATGATTTTAGCTAATGTAATTACATTATTAACTTAATCAGCAATGCCAATAAATTTCATTAATTGGCACTTTCAATTTGACAGTGATTGATATTTCCGCTATTTTTGTATAGAATTTATGTCAAAACTTAACTTTTAGTTCCATTTTTGAATGATAAAAGTTCCAATTTTTATTTATCAGATATGATGGAAGATCTCATAGAGAAAATAAATATCGGTATGAAACTGATGGTTCATATTACGATAAAGAAGATTCCCGATATGAACGTAGTAGACGACGAAATGACAGAGAAAGAGAAAATTATGGCAGACAACGTAATGACAGATATTATGACCGTGAAACAAGAGATGAAAGAGGTTGATATTGAAATAATTTATAGATATTGATGATATGATGATAGAAATTATTAATTTTTTTTTAATTATAGACCGATATCGAGGCCTTGAGGATATATACTCTGACTACGATAATATTAATAAAATGGGACGCGATCGTAAAAAAGAAAGATCTGGAACAGGTAGTGAACGCGGAGATTATCCCCCAGGCTATTATCATCCAAGTATGGCACAACCATTTGGATACGATCCATACTCTTCTTATTATCAACATCAGCAATATTATGAAAATTTACGTCGAACAAACCCGATCGCTTACGCCGAATGGTATAACCGATGGATTTTATAATATTCAGAAATATAAAATATATTTAGAAATGTTCACGAGATTTAATTTCATTTTCTTATGTTGTTATATATTGTTAGGTATAATAGATTCATGGCTAGCCATTTAGCTACAAGTACTTCAGCGCAGCCAACTGTTTCAATCGATCGTGGTAGAGAGTCTGGCCGAGAGTCTGTTCATTCCGGTAGAAGTTCATCAAAAGATAATGAAAGGTAAGCATTTACTAAGCATTTGATATTTTCAAGTTCAAAATTCAAATAGTATTTCAAATGATAGGAACTGAATTAAAAATTGTTTAAAATCCACTTTTAGTTCAGTTTATTTCATTTGTCGAAACCTAATGGAGGGAATAAAATAATACTGAAACAATATTGTGTTTTTCGAAATAGTAAAACACATTAATTTTTCTTTTGTGTGCTCGTTTGTTGTGTTTGTGGTCAATTTTTGTTTTGCAAATTTTGTTTTCATTCAACCGATCAAATTAGTTATACACAAACATCTTAATTGAAACATTTCATTATACATACATATTAGTTTTTCGATAATGCATCAATAATATTTGCATTTTTGAGTTTAGATTGTTTCATCATAAAGACCTCATAACACAGATAATATTAGGATTATACATTTGCTTTTTAACAATGAAAATTTGAAGCAATCATAAACTTTAGGGAAAAAATTTCAATTCCAAAAAATCCAAATCCTAAGGTATATGTTATCGGGATCGCATAGTTGTTATCATTCGTACGGTGCAAATCAAATGCATTTACATGCTCAGCAGTTGTCACATAATCAATTTAGTATTCATCACAACTCAACAATGTTGGACAATGCATCGGCTATAGTACAACAGAGTCATCAACTGTATTATGCACCTAGTGACATTGGCTCACGTCCGCCTTTTCCACACAAATTGTAAGCTATTACATTAAAAAAATATTATGGAATAAAATACCTCATACATGTGTAAAGGACATTTTTGAGAAAATTGTATTTCACACTACCACTTCTTTTATAATAGCGTAATTATTATTAATCACTGTAACAAAATTCCTTAAACATGTATCTCCTGGAAAATATCATTACATATGTAATCGAGTACATTGACCATACCACATATATATTAAATTTCTTATATGCTGGATCTAATTAAAATCTAAAATTTATCTCAATTAATCAGTTATGAGTTAGTTATGTTGTAATTAATAAGTTATGATTTGTTAACACTCTCAGTGAAAAATGCACCTCAAATTTAATTCTATTCGAGATTTTTTTGTTTGCGCATTGCATTGCTTAGAAATTTAGTTTAGTTTAGTTTAGTTCTGTTAACAGAAATAGATAGATATGTATATACATTTGCTAAACATATATTTATTCATTTAACCATATTCAAATAAATCTTTTGATAAGTAGTTGAAAAGAAAACTTATATCTAGTATTGATTTTATATATAAATAATATATAAAATAGCCAAACAGTTTAGAGCTTTTTGCTTTGCACTGAACTTACATAAAATAATTATTAATTATAATCATATAAGTACGTTAAAACATTTGTATTAGGTTGGGCCAACAATTATTCAATGATTTAATAAATGTTATTATGTTTTATATAGAAGTCAACAGAAAATAAGCTCTTCAGATGGTGCTCATAACACTTTGGAACCGGAAAGACTAACACCGTTGAAATTCACATCGATGCATAGTTCAGCTTCTTTCGAAAATGGAATGCTAGTTTGTGTGAAGCAAAAATATTTACCATCGAATGAAATTCAAAATAATGTTCATCTTTTAAAATTTGGTAATTGTTAAATTTATTATAGAACCAACACGACTTTCCAAATAATTTAAAAACTTTTTTTTCATATTCTAACAGCCCCTAATAATCATACTAAACGCTTGTATCAAACATTTCCTGGACCTTTAAATAACTCTACACATACGAAGCAAGTAATTGAATTTTGCTTGGAGCAAATTCGAAATGGAGCAAATGTATCAAACTTAAACTCGCGTTCGACCAGCAATTCAATGTCCAGCTTACAGTCTATGGAGCAATTGAGTAGAGCATCGTTTGTGTTGATGTGGAACTTTCTCATTCTATTGTTACGGCAACGCGGTGCATTTGTTGGTTCAGATATTTCTGAATTATTGCTTAAAAATAAAGAAGAATTCCCCTACGAGCAGCAGTTGAACAGTACACAATTATCAACTGCACAAAAAGGTAACAGCGAATCATTGTCCGATGTTGATTTGAAAGATGAATGCAACGATGCCTCTTCGAATGATAGTGATCGACCAAGTCTAAATGAACACGAAATTACCGAAAAATTTCGTGAATTTTTATTATATGGTAGCATAAATGAAGCTCTTGAATGGGCAACGGAAAACAACCTCTGGGGACATGCATTATTTTTAGCTTCAAAAATGGATCGTCGATCTCACGCCAATGTTATGATCAAATTTGCTAATAAATTACCCCTTGCCGATCCACTCCAAACACTTTATCAATTGAAAAGTGGCAGAATTCCATTGTCAGTTACGGTGAGCTTGGAATTTCAAATACATGCATATCATAGATAATTCAAAACATATTTATATTATTATTTATCACCAGAGTACACAAGACGAAAAATGGGGCGATTGGCGACCACATCTTGCTATGATTATATCGAATCCATCACAATCAAATACTGAACTTGATCGCAAGGCCATCATTACAATGGGAGATACACTCCACAATCGTGGAGACCTTTTTGCTGCTCAATTTTGCTATTTAATGGCCAAAGTTGAATTCTCCAAGTATTCCGAAGTCAAACATGATGGCTCAATGATTCTAAATAATACTGTAAATGCAGTTAGATTAATATTGCTCGGCGCATCATCCTATAAATCAACATTTTGTGAATTTGCTACAGATGAGGCAATTATTATGACCGAAATCTATGAATATGCATGCGCTTTAGCAAATAGTCAATTTTCAATAGTTGAATTTCAACCCTACAAATTTCTTCTTGGGACACGTTTTCTTGACTACGGTTTTCATTTGAAGTCACTTCTGTATATGGAGCAGGTTGCACTCCACATCCAAAAGAATCCACATCAATATGAACGATCATTTATCGAAAAAGTATACAATATGGCCGATAAGCTGAAATATTATGATCCGGTCATGGAAAAAAATCTTGATAATTTAAACGATGATGATAACAATTTTGAAAATCCTAATCAATTACAATGGCAGCAAGATTTATTAAATATTTTAGGACAAGTAAGTATATGAAAATAAAGATATTCTTGAAGATAAATAATTTCAAATTCATGCAATTACTCCTTGTAGACTGCCATTGCCAATGCTGGAAATTCGGTTCCGATGATTCCGATTGATTCAAACTCTGAGATCATAACCCAAGGGACAAATGTTACAAGTCAAATAGATCATGAATTCTCACAGATCAATCAACAGTTCCAAGATTTAAGTTTGCAGTATCAAAATTCGTCATATGAATATGGAAATTTAGTAACAAATCCTTCTGGAGCTCCACCTACTGACATGAATGTTGTTCACAATTACATCGAACCAAACAACCAATATCCTGAATCTAGTTTATATGAACCAAACCCATCTAATCTTTATGAGCAACAACAAAACAATGCAGTGGCATTTCCAGATCCACAATTCCAACAAACGTATCAACCACAATCCTACAATGAGCCTACTTACGGAACGCCATTCTATGGAGCTACTGAGGTAACCGTGCTGAAATTTTTGAATTACTAATTTTAAATTAAGTTATGAAATATGTTCCGAAGTTTTGTTTTGGCTTGGAAACATGTCCTTTTCTATTGCTTTTAATTGAAATCATTTAGCAGATATATGCAATTTCTATATATAATATATTTTTTATATCTATAATTTGATCACGTTTTCAATGAAAATGAAAAATTCTAACTAACAAATTTAAATTTGTACATATCCTTCTCCATTTATTTGCGTCAATATCTTTATGATCGATCCATTATGAAACAAATACTGATGCGTTTTCAAAAACATATGCACGTGCAAAAACACAAAATAATAATAACGATCTCACCATATACATTCATGAATATATAGATGAACATTGAACGAAAAGAATTATATGAATCTAATCAATCTCAAAGTCATTTTGCCATATCAACGGGACTACAGTCACAAATTGCACCGCTAAATCGACTTTCTGAACATGAAGATGAGGAGGATGATGCCGATTACGATGATGATATTGAAGAAGGTTGTGAGGATGATTTGTTAGACAACGTAAGTAGAAATACGACGACATGTTACTCTGGTCTGGATGATTCCAAACTCAAAAACTATTCGTGTGCAACAGTTGCTTCAACAATTTATGGTGATGCGTTGCGAAAACGTAATATCACTTCAAGCGCTAATAACAAAATTCTTAAATCGAAATGTGTTCAATTTATGTCGTCGAATAACCAAAAAGATTCATCACATTCAACAAATATGAAAATAAATTCTATTAAGTCTTTGAAAAAAATAGTTTTTAATGGAACATTTCCTATCGATGATCCATACTCAAGTCGGTTTTAATTGATAAAATATATGGCATTGCAGTAAGCCCGTAATTGCATTGTTTCTGAGTTTTAACACATTTGGCATTCTTTCAATAATTCTAAATTTTTCCAAAAAAAAATTCATCTAACTCTTATTGAAATGAGTGATTCTTTTCAAAACTGGTTACACAGGAAAATTGAATTGCTGTTGAAAAATCTATTGAGATATTATTGTAATTTGTTTGTAATCAAATTTCTATGAATAAATCTAAAGGTAAAATTAAAAAAAGTTGGTATTTTTTAAATTTTCCTGAATCATGTACCTTTCGACTTATTCATGTTTATTTCCGTTTACTTTGTTGATTTTGTTTACTAGTTTCCAGTGTGTATTTACTTCTTTTGTTGGTTTTGTGTTTTCCTACGTGCTTGTTTTTTAACCACTAACTATACTTTAGTTACGTTCTAAATTATTTGTTTTAATTTTAAATGTGGCTTGATATCATCATTATTAGTTGCTCTAATAATATTATGTTTTTTTTGTATCATTTTTAATAGGTGGTCAAATCAGAAATGCCAAGAATTTCAATGCCAAACTCACATTCAAGTAAGCCTGGTTTCTATGATGATAAAGATACAAATTCAACCAACAATGACAATATCGCTGACAAAAAATTAACTGAAGCAAATAAAAATGCACCGGAATCAAAGAAAAAATCATCTGTGCCGAATGGGTCAAACAGGTTTGTGAAAATTAAAATGTTTTCCAAAGATTTTTGTAATTGTAACCTAATCAAATTTTCTTATAAAATGGACAGTGGTTGGATTGGTGGAATCTTCAATAAACTTTCCTTTAAGCCAAAAAATCAAATGATTTTGCCAGATGACAAGGATCCTAGCGTAAGTAAACTATCATATTTGAATAATAAAAATGTCCTGAGCTTTGATTTTTCTTTTAGATAATTTGGGATGACCAGAATAAAAGATGGATTAATAAGGATCAGGATGAAGATGAAAAGGAATCATTTAAACCTCCACCAAAAATGGCTGATCTGCCTGCGATGAAACAGAAACCAATTGTCTCAAATAATATTCCAAACATTCCAAGTGTTGAATCGAATGATAACCCATCAATGCCAACACCTAATTTACAAGAACTCAACACAAATATTACCAATGATACAATGTCAGCTCCAAAAGTACCTAATCTTCAATCGAACATGTTTAAAATGCAAAGAAACAAAAGTAAGTGTATTTAAGATTTATTATATCATTTTTTTTTCATATATAAATGACATTTGAATATTTTATGATTTAATAGCTCTCAAGAAGTCATATGTTGATGTATTCAATCCATCCGGAACAGCTCCAAAAAATGATACGCCAATTTTAGCACCTGTAATGCCAACACAATTACCAAATCAAACGAATTTCTTTGTTCCAGCGGGTTTTCCAAACACTAACCAAACAAATGTAAGTTAACTTCATAAAGTATTCATTATATGTTTATTAAAATTTGATTATTTATGCACACAATGTTTAAATTGGTAACAATTCTTCAGTATCAAAATCTTCATCAGATTCTTCTTTGACTGAAGCCGAATGTCGAATTTTCCCAGTACGTGGACGTTCTGCCATTGGTCCTAATGGATCTGTATATGATGCAAATAAATTAGATATCATATCGTTTTCATTTTTGTCAGAATTGCTACTTGGACTTGAGTGTGCATTTTCCATGTTGTTTCCAAGCATTGAATATTTTTCGCTTCCACGTCTGTTCCGTTGGGAGCTGTTCGTCGTTGGGCGACTGCTCCCTATTCTTTGCCTTGTTTCGCGTAACTTTTCAATACGCTGATATTCGTTATAGTATTTTTGGTATAGCTCATCCATGTTTAGTGTCTGTGTTAAATGCAATAGTGCTTTATAGCAATCAGAATTCTCAGGAAAGCGTTTTAATATATCTTGAAAAAGCTTCAAAGATTTTTGAGAATTTCCAATACGCCGAAGACATCCCGCAATGCGCAATAGAAAATGTGGGCTGTTTGGAATGGCTAGAATGGCCTTTTCGTAATAAGCAATAGCATTTTCAGCAACCTGAAGATCAATGAAATGTGAACCAATCCAAGATATAGTTTGCAAATTGCAGGGGAAAGTCTGATGTGCTTCATTTTGATATTGAAATGCGGTTTGCCGATCACCATCCGTTTCATACATTGTTGCTATTTTCTGAAAAACACTGGGATCTGTATTATTAACTAAACCAAGAAGTTGAGAATACCATTCAATTGCACCGCTTATATCATTTAATAGTTCATATAAATTTCCCATCTGATAAATTACATGTGGATGATGATTATTTGAAATAGTTGCATAGATTTTTCGAAAGCAATTCAATGCATTTTCAAAGTCACCAGTTTTTTTATATGTAATTCCCAAATTATACAATGCTTCGAAAGCAGTGGGATCAATTTCTAATGCCATTTCAAAGTATTTAATAGCAGCCTCATATCTCTCTCGAATGAATTCGCATGTTCCACTATTAATAAATCCTGCTGGATTATATGAATCAATGTCTCGCGAAATTTCTGCATAGCTGAGCGCATTGGTTATATCTTTCATTTTGATGTAAATAAAAGTTAAACTAATAACTGCATTGGCTGCGATTGCTGGTTCTTTTTTCTCGTAGTACTTCAACGTTTCTATAGCTTGATGCACATCATGTTGTTTCAAATATAAAATAGCTTTATTCAACTCCAATTCATTTGCAAGAACAGCAAAATTCGAACTTTTAATCATTTCAACACACCATGTGTAACCATCATTAAAATTCTCTTCAATTATTCCCGATATTAAATTGGCAGCCATTAAAATATTTTTTTTTGCCAAATGCTTTTGCAAATTTTCATAAATGGCAAATTTATCATTTTTCATCAAATCTATTACATATTGTTGTGATGGATTTGACATTAAGCTCGAAATTCTGTGATCGTCATTCATATCAATCGGAACGTCAAGCAAGTGCTGAAATCCTCGTTTCATTTTATCCACATCACCCAAAGCGTAATAACATAGTATTAAAAAATATCCTAAAAAAAATAACTATTAGCTAAATATTACATAACATATATCAGTTTCAATGAATCAGAAGAAACTTCAAAATAATTTAATTTAATTTACTATAACAGCAACTGATTCATTTGCGAATTGAATAGCATTTTTCATTACTAAACGTGAAAAATTCATGCACTAGAGGGTTAAAAAATACTATTTTATCTCCGCTTTTCGTTAGAAAAAGTTCATTTAGTTACCACTTTTCAAATCTGCATGTTCAGACATAATAAACTCAAAACTGGCAGCTGCATCCGAATATTGCCCCATTTTTATAAACAAAATTCCTGGAGTATATGATATTTTATTAAAATGAATCACATTTGGCAAAAAAAAAGGTGTATGATGCAGAGTCAAAATAATACCTATATTGTGACTTATTTTGAGACGTAACTCTTTTTGATTACTTGGTACTTGATCTAAGGCCATTCTATACATTTTAATTGCTTTCGAAAAATGGCCCAATTGAAAGTAAATGTTTCCCATGTTTAATTTTAAACGATTCACATTATGAAACATCTTATTCTTTGTCATCGTTGCATATGTGTTTAAAGCCTCCACATACATTCTACTTTTGGCATAAATATTGGCCAAATTGAAAAGAACTGCAAAAGTTGTATCAAAATTATGATATGAACTGTCACCATTTTGATCCCGTAGATGCAATAATGTTCGGTCAAGTGATGATGCGTCTCTCGCTTTATTCAAAGCTGATGATAAATTTGGATCTTTTGTAGAAGTGCTTTCTAGAATAGATTCCTCAAGAATGTGAAGGATTTTGGTCTCCAGTGCTTTGTATTTCTCTTCTGGTTGTTCTGGTTTTTTCACATCCAATGAAATAGTTTTTCTCAAAGCTTGACGTTGATTCAAAAATGGATCATATTGACGACCTGCTTCTGAAGTGTACCCAACTGGCCGCATTCCTGTCATAGGTCGGGTTAACGTACTGGATGACAATGACGTTACTACTTCACGGCTCAATAACTTGACTGTATTGTTATTCCTTCCATAACTCGATAATTTTTGGGAATTATCGTAATCAATATTGGCTCTACTGTTTTCATAATTTTGCAAAAAATTGGTCTGAAATCCATTATACAAATCTTCATCCATACTGAACACTAGAACACAATCTATACAAACAAATTATTAAAGAATTTCTATTTTACCAAATTGTGATTTCTTGGAGAGGGAATATTTTTTATTTTTTAATATAAACTTGTGAATAGATTATATCTACTGTCTGTTTTCATTTAAATCGAATTCAATATGTTTGCTTCAATGCGTTACTAGGTAACACCGAAACAAAAATATTCTATATGCATATATACAATACATTTTAGTTATCATCATGTTATTCATAATATTTGAAAATTATGCTTTAATATATTTCAGCAGGATGCAGACCAACTAACATTCTACAATCCAAATCAATATGCAGGATATCAACAGCAGTAGAAAATAAACATGAAGCCAATTTTAACTAATATCATTGAAAATAAATATTGAATATTAACTTGAATCTGGTATTCTTAGAGTAAACCACTGTTTTTGTATTTTTTTCGTATATTGATCATATAAAAAAAATTACATTCACAGATAAATAAATAGGTTTATTGTATTAAATTGATATAGATAGCAATAAATGTAGGCACAAGCGCAAAAAGGAGAGTTTAACTTTTTTTGGTTTATGTATATAAAAGTTATGTTTAGTCGATTTGAAGGATATTCATGTAGTATTTCTGTGCAACTTTTTTTTTCTTTGGAAAATTATATATATATATATATATATATTCTTTTTTATTTCTATTTCTATTTTATTAAAAAAATATACAGCATCTGAAACATTTTTAATTTTGGTGCGGTCAAATTTATAAAGGATGTATTATTCCCTAGGTTTATTCAAATTTAATGAATTTATTTTGTGCAACAATGTAATGACAATAGAAAAATTGAAAAAAAAATAAAAATAAAATTATGTAAATATATAAATATGTTTGTTGTTCATTAGTTCTCAAATGAATCATTTGGTTCAATAAATATGGTTCATAAGAACAATTTCGAAATATATTTCGTCCAAAATTGCTCCGCTATAAGCTCAGAATATATTACAATTGTATTGTGTTTAGGATGAAGTTGAACTTATTTATATTTCAGTATTATTTTTGGCATGATTCGTGAAAGCCTTTTACCTGGAGTTTATTGAATGGACTGCGCTACGTAGCGGCATTTGTTTGAATCACAGTAAATTTGTCGAAGTAGCGCTGCTGCTGTTGTGTTTTCATGTATTAATGAACACAAAAAATAATGTTATAATCTAAAATACAATATTTTCAAGTTATTTATTTTAACTAGTATTATTAAGAAATTTATATTTACTTTTCCATTATTGGGTTTCAATAGAAAATGTAAAAATATTTTTTCAATTCAGTAACTGAATAGGCCTTTTCGAAGCAACACTGTAGTATAAACCAATTAAGTGTAGAATAAAAGCCAAATGTATGTTTCTATGTGTAAGTCAAAAGTATTATAATGTATTCCTTTAATCGAGGCGGTCGACTTTGAAGACAGAGTAAGAAAATATGGCTACCACACAAACGTTGTATACACACAAAAATTGAGAAGTGAAACAAGTTCAACAAAAATGATTGAAATCAAAACTATTCGTTTGATATTAGGTGCAAAAGAACAATAAAATCCAGTTTATTGAACATTTTAAAGTGGTTTAGAAATTAAATAAAGAGATAAAAAACCAAATTCAAAATAAATATTTTCTGGGGTTCAAGAATCGCAGAAGAAAAGTGAAGCGAACTGATTGAATGAATGATTTTAATGTGTTTGTATTGTTTGAAGTACGCGATTGTGTACACAAAGATTTCACCAAATTTTTGAAAACAATATACATCTATCGGTAGAAAAAATGTCCGAGTTTATGTGCAAGAAAATAGTATACATAAAATAAATATATATAAAAAAAATATGAAAATTGACAATTGAAAAAATATCATTTAAAATATTTGTTTGTTTTTGTTATGGACATTTTTTAAAACGATTTTGTATAAACTATCTTTACTCATTGCATTGCCACAGCAAAAAATTATGTAGTGTCGAAACAGCACAATAGAATACGTTTATTGCAAAGGAAATAAACTTTCAATAGTGTTGTCGTCAACTGATCGTGTTTATTTAGCAAATTACTTGCATAAATTCATTTCATTGTAAGTATCCATAATTTTATGCCTGATTTTATCCATTTCTTCTTTTGAACGCAAAATAGACAGGCACAAGTTACAAATAATCGATTTTATGTTTTCTGAATTTCTCCTCCCGTGTAATTATATTGTAGTCAAAGGAAAAGTATAGCTAAATGTGTGATAATGTGCACATTTTTTTAAAAAATAAAATGTAATATATATATAGATGAATGAAAAATTTAAACGAATAAAACTTCGTGATGGTTAATTTATTTGATGTAGGACAAAGTTTATTCCGCGTATTATTTTTTTTATATATTCACAATAGTAAAAAATACCACAGGATAAAAACAGGATAGATTTTGCAACACATACATAAAAAATGACACAGTTCTCCAATTCGTTATTTATCCAACTTTTCGTGTTGTTTTGTTTAGTATTTGAACTTATAAAATATATCATAGTTTGGCCGTGTCATTTCTTCTGTCGGCATAGGAAGACATTACTAAGATTCCTAATCATAATTATATGTATAACTTTACAACAAAATTTATTTATCTCCATTCTAAAATGTAATAATGATAACGAAATAATGACTAATTATATAACGAGTAACAATCCTATGTCTTATGGAAAATTCAGAAAATAAACCATTTGAGTCTCCTTTATTTAATTGGCTTTCTTGCGGAAGTATCAGCAGTATTAAAAAAAAAAACAAATACTTCTGTAAGCTTATTTCAAATGTTTCATATATTACAGAATTTCAAAATTTGAATGATGATTGAAAAAACGGTTGCAATTAAAATGAGTATGAAGGCGTAATTACTTGCTTTATTATACATTAAATGAGCTCCTAAAACCACAACAAAAACATTTCAATTGATTTAATACAACGTTTTGAGTGAAGATGTCACGACGAATGGCAAATGATTTTAAGCCACAAATGGAGGGCAATGCTGCACAGCCAAAAAAGAGAAGAAAAGCAAACACGAATGCGGCAAATGCAAATGCAGTCAATAGTACGGCAAGTAGTTATTATAAAATATATTAAATCCGTGAAAATACTTACGAAAACTTAACTTACTACTTTACTTATGTTCAATTTCATCTAGACACACCTCCAACAGTAAACACAAATCAAAATAATACACCACCGATTGGGATGCCTCCACAAGATCTAGCACCTCCACCGCCAATAAGCACATTTGGAGATACAATCGTTGCTTCAAACCCATTTGACGATACACCACTGAATGGTAAATTATTTTTTTAATTGATTCAATATCTATTGAAATAATAATGCAACTAATTTCTCTTCATAAGTATATCAAAATGGAATGATGAATCATATACCACCACATCCACATCATGTCCTGCGTAATGATTCCAATCAATACATGCAACCACCACATTATCCAAATTCGCACCCTATGCCGACACCGCAACAGCGCAGTATGATGAATCCAATGGAACCCAGCTATCAAATGAATAACCAACAACCCACACATGTTCCAATGATGCATCCAAGTAAGTAGAAATGTATTTTACATTTAATTCTAAAAAAATAATAGAAGTAGAAATTTTAATAAATTAAGAATGATAAAATGGTGTATTCTTTCATTTTCAAGGAAATGGTTCACATCCACCAATGCAAATGCACGGTGGACCAATGGTACCACATGGAAATATGCAAATGAATGGATCTTCAGCTTTATGCGGCATTCATCA